>JAMKQA010063574.1:0-10089 GCA_024699735.1 Posidonia australis | reverse complement strand
CACAGGAAGCATTTGTAGGGTATATGGTAATCGGGTTCTGAGGGGACAGCCCAGCCATGGAAGATGTAACACAGTGGTCCTGGAAGAAATCACAAATAGCTACTGAATGAGAATGAGATTTACATCTATAGCATGTCCCTGAGAATCTACAGTTGCTTTTTGTGTGTCCACGCAGTCCACACAAAAAGCACCGATTATTAAGCCTACAAAAACGTACCAGAGAAGAGTCAGGGTTTTTCTTCTTCTCCACCCGAGTCCACCCCGAAGAATTGAGGATACAGTCTATGGTATCGCTAGAGGAAGAAGGGGAAAGAGAGGGATTCAAAACATCAAAACGCGATCCGCCTTCCCCAAAATCAGAAAGAAAATCACCTCTGACAGGCGAGATATCTGCCGCAGAGTCTAATGTAAAATATTTCGGCGACATGTCAGAGATATAAGGGGTATTTTCGGTCCCAGGCAGAGACCCTCTCTCTGCATTAAAAACCGACTCGACGTGAAGAGGGGAAAGTGCTGTCAAGACAGGCATTTCGTCTGCCAGACACGACTCCCCAGGACCCACCAACTCAGCGGGAAGAGGAGGGAAATTAGAAGGAGAAAAATCGCTCCCAGAAATTACAGATAGGCCCTCATCCAATTCTCTGTGAAAATTTAAAAATTCACTAATAGCAGGAGGGCAAAACTGGGAATATCCCCACACAGAAAAAGAGGTGTCTGTAGAGCCTGGCGTGCCTGCCACGATGGCAGGCACCTCCCTCCTCCGACCCACCGGAAGTGGCAGAGGCTTCGCCGGAGCGGCAAGCATGATAGGGTCCAAACTCACTATATGCCGAGGAGACGAGTCAGATCCGAGAGCGCAAATGGGAAACAACTCCCCAGCCGAACAAAGAACCACTGGTAATCCAAACTCATCGTAAAAATCACAACGAGTAAAATCAAAACATCGCATGATCTCAGATCCATACTCCAAAACAACAGTAAAGTCAAGAAAACACGATGCCAAACAGAGAGAGCAACCCAAAGGAATGGATCTGCAAATAAAACTAGCATCCACAACAATAGACCCATGCCGAGCTCCAGGAAAGCTCAGTCCAGGGGCAAAGCTACAAAATATGACCAATAATCCAGATCTAGAGAATCTAGGGTTATCGGCAAGGGTTCGTCTCTGAGAGGAGTCAGAGGGAGCAGGACCCTCCAGCGCCGATCCACAGAGAGGAACAGAAGCCTTCCTCTTCCGATTGCCCTTAACTGGGCAAATCAGAGAGGGAGGAAGGTTAGGGGTTACCATCCGAGAAGACGCCACCTTAGATCCAGCCTGATCTTCCCGATCTTGCCCCGGCACCGCCTTCCGAGAGCGAAGGAAGTAGGACTCCCTGCGCCCCTGAGGCATCCCACATGCCGCCATCAGGAGGGGCAACGAAAAGAGTGGAAGGGATCGAGGGGCAAACTCAGATGATCTCAGAGAACTTTGATGATTTTCACAGATAATCGCTAGAGCAAGCTACAGTATTTTTTCGCCAGAGCGCACAGTATTTTTTCGCCAGAGCGCAGTATGTAATCTAATATCGTTAAACACTATTAAAAAGGTCAAAAAAAACAAAAAAAAAGAACAGGAAAAGACAATATTATCCCCCTCTTTGATTCAATATTTGAGCCCGTTTACACCCCTAATAAAGATAAATCAATCGAAACGTGAGTTTCGATTCAAGATTCAGAGCCTTTTGCTAGGAGTCAGCTCAATATCTTTTCACCCTTGATGATGCTCATTCCTGCCTGACTTGGCCATTGTTTTTTTTGAAATACGAATTATGCCTGCGCTAATTAACATTGGAAAATGAGTATTGGTACTTCATTTGTAAGGAAGAGAAAAAGGAATAAAAGTAAAGACATTAAAAATATGGCAGAAGGATGATCTATTCTTGACAGAAACACTTGGGTGATTGATTCCATCAGCAGTTAAAAGACAGGTTTTTAGAACAAGATAGACATTCGGACCAGAATGATAAATAGCATGTCCTGGAAGAAACGCAAACATTTCAAAAATTATTGCAGAAGTACCATCAATTCCCAACAGAAACTACAGGTGAGATATATGGTTTCCAAGTATACAACAGAGGGATTCGGAATATAATAGTCAATAACATATACTGATCCAACTTATAAAGGAAAATGGAAACACCAAGATGAAAAGAAGAAAATCTTATAAAGAAAATTGGAGAAAAAGGGAGGGAGGATTTGAAAAATCTGAAGATCAAATAGAAAATTAAAAGAGTAAATAAAAAAGGTTGTAGTTATTTATCGATTGCCATTCTAACTTTAACGAAACAAAGAAATTTCGAAAGTAACAAAAAAATAAATAAAAATTGAAAAAATCGTAAAAGGAACGTGGGAAGAGATACCCCCGTTTTCTTACATCTTCACGTTTCTAAGGAAATAAATACAGACGGTGGAAGCTGTACATGAAGATACAATCGATTGGTTGTATGCTAATTTTTCTTTATGCAACCAGTTGTAGTGCTCGACAACTTTGGATCGAGTTCTTCGTCAATTAACTTGATATCCAAAATTTACAACCTAGATTTGGTGATGGAAATTTTGGTGATGGAAATTAATAGTAATTGGCAAAAATAGGGTTGTGAGCCGCCTACAGCCAACATGGCTGTAGGTGACCTATTTTTCGTGAGAAGTTTACAAATCAAAATATGTTGTCTTTTAATCCATTTTATGGTCTACAACATACTTAGATTTCAGAATTTTTGGAGTATGTTTACCATTAATTAAGCCATTTAATTTTAACATTTAAAATTTACTATGATTTATTATATCTTCAGATCATTAGATGAGGTTAAGATTATTAGATGATAATAAAAGTTTAAGTGCATATACTATACAACATAATGATCTAATCTATAAGGTGAGTTTTTTAAAAAAATATAGGTATAAATTTTTTAAAAAATGGAGTATCTACATTGACTTCAGACTACTTTCACCATTGTATTTGGATTCATATTGTTCTCAAGTAGCACTGATCAATGAAATAGAAACAAAGGAAACAAATCTTTCTTCTTGATCTTCGTCGATGTTGTTCTTCCTCGCCACTATGAGTCACGACAAGGGTAAGTCAATGCCATTGTACAATTAGTGGGTTTACAGTGGTAGTTTTTTTAAAGTTTTACACCATTGAAATTTAAACTCAACGACCTTCCAACTGAAGTAATAATCACGTATCAAACGAACTATATTTTGGTTGGTGGACTTATAATGGTTACAAGTTGCGGTGTCATTTTTCTCATTTGTTTTTTATTTTTTTAATTAAATAACTTGTTCACTTCTAACCATTCATTGCAGCCGAGAAAGTTAACTAGTTGGGCCACTTCTAACCATTCATTGATGATTCAATGGCCTAGCAAACTTTAGATACAGCCAGTAAGTTGTATTATTGAATACTACTCAAATTTCGCGTAATATGAACTATGTGGTTTTGCAATCATATATAGATAGAAATAGAAATATCCTATTAAAAAGTCTTATCAAATGTATAAGTAACATGATAAGAATCAATGAGAAAAATGTGGTAATTTAATGCATGTAAATTTTTTTCTTAAAAATAAAATATGCAAAAAAGGTGGATGCATTGAGGGAGGGTCTTCATCTTCTCTTGTCTAACTTATTTTCACATGGTATATTAGCATAGATATAGATAGATAGATAGATAAGATTGTATTTTAATTTATGAAAATATCTTGTTCATTTTTTATTTGGTTTAAGTAGAGAATAAATTGGATTGGGTTTTCATTTAAAGAAATATCCTATTTGATTTTATATCTAGTTTAGGTAGAGAATAATTTGATTTATGCAAATATCCTTTTTTTCATATTTGGTTTAGGTATAGAACAAATAAGATTGAATTTTAATTTATGGAAATACGTTGTTTGTTTTTCTTATTTGCTATAGGTAGAAAATAAATAGGACTGGATCTTAATTTATGGAAATATTCTGTCGAATTATTTATCTAGCTTAGGTAAAGAATAAATAGGATTGGGTTTTAATTTATTGAAATATCCTGTTCGTTTTTTTATTTGGACTAAGTAGAGAATTTATAGGATTAAATTTTAATTTATAGGTGTGTCTAAAATACTAACAAGAATGCCTAAGATTTTAGTAAATACTGATCTCACCTCTTGCTTTGAGTATTGAATAGACACACTAGTACACTACTAGACTGAAACGAAGGATAGGTTAGTGAGCTCCCACTTTGGTTCGCACGTTCCCAACGAAGAGATTGACAAGGGCCGAGGACGAACAGATAAAAACTCACAAGTGAGGAAGCTTAGAAGGCGTCGGGTCGTCAACAAAGACCCCTCCAATGCATAAATCAGAAAAAACAAAATATGCAAGTAGAGTATTTTATAACGCACTCAAGAGAAAATGAGTTTCATGGGCCAAGATCAATTTAATGGGCCAAAATTAGGCCCATCTATGCAGTCCTACCGAGAAAGGTGACTAATTGAGCCTATCTCATCAATCAATGGCTTGAAGGGCCAGTATCAATGAATGGATAATGACAAATATAAGCACAAATAAACAATTATAACCATGAATAGGTCTACAAATACCTTGAAATTTCCCTTGGTTTATAGAAATATCCTGTTGGTTTCTAAATATGTTTAGGTAGAGAATAGATATGATTGGAATTTAATTCCTGAGAATACCTTTCAGTTATTTATCAGATTCGCCAAGTTGAGGGGTTCAGGATATCGAAGATAAGCTGCAACGCAAACAGTGCTACCGACATGTACATCTACCATCCAATTTACATTAACCATTTTCAAAAAAGAACAGAACTCTCCAACATATCTACCATCCAATTTACAAATCCTAATCAAAAAATGGATTTTGAGACAGACGTGCAATCGACCACCTTTTAGGTCCATACATGTTCTGATGTTTTTACATACCACCAATGATTACATTGCACGATTTTTATTTTTATTTTTCAAGGGTGGACTGGCTAAGGAACAAGAACAAAAATACCTTTATCCTTCAAAATTTAGAAGGCTCTGCTTGATAATCATCAGCGTAACTTAATGTTGCTTTGCATAATTTACAAGGAAATATGGGAAGAAAGTGAGAAGGCCAGGAATGGTTACACCTAATACTATGCACACCAGCAGGAGATCGAAAACATGCGCCCCCCAGATTGCCATCCCACAACACACCACCCCCTAAACCTAATTTCATGGAAGAGTGTAGTACCAACCATGCCAACAATCAAAGATCCGCAGATTCCACAAATATTCAAGCTTGCACCAATCTGTAATTCAGAATTAAGTCCTCATGCTTCTTCCATATATAATGTTTAACAGTTGCTAAACTCATATCAGGCGATAAGACCTGCAACAATCAATATAATAACCATATGCCGTTCAGAACAAAAAACAAATGCAATCCGTAAATAAAATGATAACTACAGAGCAGAAACCACTTGCACGGTTAAAATATTTAGAAACAGTTTCTTTACCCCTAATGACCTAGTGGGTTGATTTAGCATGGCAAGCAACAGTAAACAACATGAGATTGCATATCAACACCTTAGAAGAGATCTATTAAAAACATAAAAAAAGCCCCTCTGCATAGACATCCACAAAGTGTGAAATTTTGCCCAACCAAGGAACACTAAAGCACCATTCAAATATTTAAAAAACAGTTGCAACACGAAAAAAGTGACATCTTAAATGAAAGTAAAATGTTTTGCAACTATTATAAAAACAATGTTAATTTATTCTCAAGTTATTTAAGCTAATCTGGAAATATTCATTGACAGGGCAAGCTTGAAAAAGTAATATATAAAAGGAACAAGTTCTATTATCATCTCCTTTGCTAGCAGTCATGCTATTACTTGCCGCATTGTAAGTTTGCAAAAGAGAGTAAGCAAGAAAGAGAAAACAGGAGCCAAGTAGGCTATACAAAAGGATACTTAAGTTAATAATGAACTACACACCACAAATGAGAAAAAACACATAATGAAGTAAACACCACAAGCACGCACACACATACAAGTGATAATTTCCATTTGAAACATGAATATAAAGATAGAACATACCCTTAGCCTCTCTTTGGATGCAAAATAAGAAAGTAAAAATAAGTGAAAAGTAGTCTTAATATTCTATTAGTATTACTATTTAATTTGAAAGTAATTTTCTTTTAAAGGTAAATAAATGTGTATAGGAATATATTCTGATTTCGATAAAAAGTGAAATACGTATCAGAATAAGTGTTGAAATAAGCGAAAAACATGTAGATTAATAATAAGCAACTTGATTATTAAGATATATATCTAATTTAAAATATGTATACATTATATTATATATGTATTTATTTTTACATAAAAAATAAACACATCGTATACATACATGTATGAGAATAACTTAACAAAATAACTTTATTCCACCTTTCCCGTGAAATAACTATTCTGAAATAAATCAAAATAAGAATTACTATTTCAATTTTATTCTACTTTTTGACTTGCCAAATGGAATTACTATTCCAATTCTACCTTAATTCCTTCCTCTAGTCCAGGATCCAAACCTGGGCTTACAAAATGAATTATACAACACAAGAACAAAAGATAAAGCTTTTGTGCAAAAGGAAATGATATTAATATCACAAAAGTAGTTCACTGGTAACACTTCAAGAGAAATTTTATCCATGAACTGGTTGTAAAGATCTTATTGCAAAACCAAAACGAAGATGACACAAAAACAAAACAGATGCCTTGCCAAGGACATAAGCTGACCAAAAGTAAAAACAAGACACAGATCAGGGAGAAGAGATCACAAAAAGAAAGGAAAAAGCCAGAAAAACATCTAATCATAAGATGAGATTCCACCTAAGCGGCAATATCAGAATCCAGGTCAGCACCAACCGTCCTGGAAGAAAGAGACCACTCCAAGTTCTCGATAACCTTTTTCCTCAATGTTTGCATATTCGTGAAACTGACTAAATATTCTACTGTTTAATTCAAACCATCTGGCCCACCAAGTAGCATTTGAAATTGAAAACCAAATAAGTTTGCTCCTCCCACCTACAAGGCATCTCATCTTCCAATGATCCCTAAAGAAATTCCAATCACAAGGGCATTGAAAAGAACTGAAAATGGAGCAAAAAGAACACTCCATAAATCAACCACAGGACACTCAAATATAAGATGCCATGAGTCTCATCAGCTAACTGACAATAGCATCATCTGTTAACCATATGAAAACCCCTGGATTTCAAAGTCACTTGTCAATACCACCATTCTTGAAGATCCACCATGCATAGAACCGTACCATGGAAGTGACATGCTTTTGACAAATCTACTTTAACAACCAAAAACTATGCCACCACTAAAGATAATGTAGCAGGAGACGTCCAAAAGACCTTGTTAGGCTTATTGTGTAGTATTACATGTATTTACATGTAATAAGGTAATTAGAAATCCATTTATATGTGTGTAACCCTACTCATCAATAATATCTCTCTCTTTTACTCTTCCTTTAACATAGTACTAGAGCATAGGAGAAAAACCTAGGAGTCCTTCCCACCATCGACCAGGACTTCCGACCACCTTCCCGTCACCGACTAGGCCTTCCAACCCCTCCTACCACCTGCGACAAGGCCCCTAGGCCCTACTCAAGCGCCGACAGGGCCTTTCGGCCCTCTCCCTGCCACCGACAAACCCTCCAAGCCTCCTCTTGCTGCCCAATCAAGCCATCGAGCCTGTCCAACTACCCCTCTAGGGCCACTATTCTCTACCACAACCATTAGTCAGGCTGGCCGCCCCCTTTTCTACCACCAACCTAACCAATGGCTCTGCTGCTGAGCAACCCATCAGACAAGTTGTGTCTCTCCTATACGACTACTATTGAAAGTGGTTTTTCGTTATCCACCTGCCTGACCACCTCTCGGACTGTGCTAGGTCATTCAATGGTCCTCCTTTCTACTTTTTTGGGACTGTTTCATCATTAGATAGCAACTATTTGACTCCAAATATAGGTCTGGTCAGATGGATTTTTTTGAGAATAGCCATAGCTTCCAAGGAATTACACTCATAAAAAACCTAAGTGGGACCTCCGAAAAACTAAATGGGAAGAACCACATAATGTGAGCATAAAGTTTCCAAACTTTCATTATTGCATACCACAAGATTAAGCACCTCACACAACCACCTCCCGATGTGAAGGAAAGTATATATGAGGATTGATACGTCGATGACTCAACAATGGTATGTTGAATGGTGAATAATATGAAACCAAGTGTTGCACATGGTGTGATGTTTCTACAGCTTGCAAAGAAAATCTCGGACACTCTAAAGCAGATGTATTGATATGAGAAAAACATCTCCCATATATTTGAGATATATGAGCAAATTTTCACATTACGCATAGGAGACAAATCAATCCAAGATCATTTTGCTACCTTTCAAGCTCTTCCAGATGAACTCGACAATCGCTAACATCCAACGTTACTACTATGCGTCGATATCGTAAAGAGCTAGCTATTGCAGCATACTTGTTCAGTTTGAGTTCGGAGCTCTCATATCCGGTTCAAGGAAAAATTCTTAATGTCGACTCCATTCCAAATCTTAAGACCACTTTCTCACGAGATTTGCACATCTCCACTGATAATCTCACTTACATTTCATAACACTTTACCATGGCCTATACTCTTGGTCGTAGTCGTAGCTCAGGTCAAGGAAGGGGGGATGTAGACGTACAGATAGCCAAGGCCGCCTGCCATGTGAGCACTATAATCATATGAACAGTTTAGGAGACCAAAGTGAACACAGTGCACTTCACCTGAAGATACTCTTACCAGTAGTACTTCGGAAACGACTCTATCTCATGATGAGTATGCTCAACCTCTACTATTATGACATTGCATGCTACTATCTCTACCTAAGGTACCTCTGCTTCATTAGCCTTTAAGGGTAATTCTTAGATTATAGACTCAAGAACATCATCCCACATGACAGATACTATTAACCTTTCTACCATCTATCTCTGCTACCAAATATTAGATCCTTTGCATTATTGATGGTAGAACTTTTCATGTATCTAAACCAGGCACTATTCTTGCTACATCACTATTTGTTCCACTAACATTTTGTTCATTAATACCATTACCAAATAATTACTTTATGTGACCTTTTTCCCTTTTCACTATACCTTTCAGGATCTGCAAACGAAAAAAAGAATTGATTTAAGATGTAAATGGACCAAAAGTGTCTACCTACTAATTAAAGATGAACTACCACGAAAACTAGCATCATTAGCATCCATGATAGAACCATCACTTATCTGACATCGTCGATGTCACTTGAATCAACCCTCTCATCAGAAATCGCAACAAACACTTCCGTTAATATCTATTTCTTCTTTTGATTAAGTAAGTACTACCATACTGCCTTTCGTGATCTTCATTTTGTAGTAGTCAAAGTCCTTTTGAGTTGCTTCGATATGATGTGTAGGGTCTGGCTAGGCTATCTTCTATTTCTGATCATAAATATTATTTTGCATTTATTGATGATTTCTCTTGCATGTCATGAGTCTATTTGTTAAAGAATAGAGTCGATATCCCTAATATTCTCAAAATACTTTTTTTAGAAATAATAAATCAATACTCTGTAACTTCTATAGTTCTTTACACTGATAATGCCTAAGAACTTTCTCTGTAGATAATGACTTGAATATGCGCTGAAAAATAAAAAAATAAAAAATCATGAGTTTATATGCCCTGTTCCAAGTCGCGGGTCTTCACTCGCATCTCCTGATCGTTGGAAGACAACCTCCGCGCCTGCTCCGGAACTGCCCGCCTTCCCCGGAATCCAGCGACTTCCCCCCAGGGTCGCTGCTACTCCGATTACTCGCGGAAGGAAGCCTCCGCAACTGCCCCCGAACCGCGCGCCTGCTCCGGAACTGCGCGCCTCCCCCGGAACCTCGCGACTCTCCCCCAGCGACGCTCCTGCTCCGATGGGTCGCGGAAGGGACCGCGCGCCTTCCCCAGAACCGCGCGACGTCTCCCCTGCCGTCGCGACTCCCCAGAACC
>JAMKQA010063573.1:0-11581 GCA_024699735.1 Posidonia australis | reverse complement strand
TTTGGTGTTTTCTTGGTTTTCCTCGTCTTTCCATTAAAAGACTAGGTGGCGACTCCTTTCCTTATCCTTTTGTCTTCCCTTTGGTGTTTCCAAGTCTTATCTCTTCCTCCGGATTCACCATTTTCGCCGTGACTGTATCGGACCTCCCAGTGTGTTTCCGCACACCGGAGTAAGGTTTTGGTGAACCACGCCTAAGGGTTCCACCGGCATGGTCACAGCAACCACCACTAGAGATTCCATAGGCATGTCTTCTAGGACTTGGGCTTTCTTCAGGACGTCCATCAAGATAACGCGATGTCGCTTAGAAGCTTTGATCAACTCATAGATGGAGATCCTTGCCTGTGTCTTTCTTAGCTGCTCTAAGATGTCATATTCCCCCTCTGTTCTTTGGGTATTCAAATTTTTGTTGTAAGGGGGGCAAGACCCTTTCCACAACAACTAGAGGTAGCGCAACTTGATTTGAGATCCGGCCCATTCTAGTGATAGGGCCTATTGGTGAGCTTCATGAGCTTGGGTAGATCTGATTAGTGACGTAGGCCTTCTCAGTAGGGACATCCTTTGGTGCTTGATTTGTCCACAATAGAGTAGAGATGGACCTTGCTGCATAGGGCCCATACAGGGTAGCTGGACATGTCTTCCTGTGAGGCTCATGCTTGTCCCAAGCTGAAATCCTTGGAAGCTTGGCGTATCTTCAGGCCAGTAAGGATCATCAATCCACCCTCCTACCGGCCACCCATTAGGTGATTGTGAGGCTAGTTCTCCATTGATGGGCTCTGACGGCGCCTATAGGCAGGTCATCTCCTCATTTACATCATGATCTTCTTGAACAGTGACTACCCTCCGTTTATGCTAGAATTTAAGACATTGGTGTACTAAGGATGCAACGTCTACGATTTCTGCTAGCTAGGATCTCCCCAGAATTAAGAGATCAGCTATGTCTTGTTCCATGATGACGACTGTTGTAGTAGTAGTTAGTGGGCCGATGGTAATGTCCAGTTGAGTCATATTGACTACCTCTCTTACGCCTCAGTCATATGCTGCACAAGTGAAATGATGTTCAGTAATCCAGTCTTCCTCAGTGCCTACGTAGTTCAGGGTGGATATGGAGCAAACACTCTAGCTAGCACTAGTGTCAACAAGCACTCCTGTCAAAGGAAAGTCATTGACCATCACAAAAATGACCAATGGGATGGCACACTCTTCTGGTGGCTGCAACTCGTATCTTTGAAGGTAATGTCCACCCTCTCAATATCTATGACGCCTTCTCTAGCTGGTACAGAGGGATCTTCATGATCTACTCCACCAGGCAACTGCTGCTCATAGGTGAGAAGGGTGTCAAGATTATCTAGGAACTTGGTATCATCAATGAGCTCATCTAATTGAGAATCCCATGTATCATATGTCCCCTCTTCCCATTCTTCATCAGATGAGACCTCCAGGATTGGTGTCTCTAGTGCCACAAACTCTACTTCCTCAACATCAGGTGGCCCTAAGTTTGGGTTTGCTTCCATGCATTGAAAGGTCACCACTTCAGCTAGAGCTGCATACTATTTGTCCTTGGTGCACACATGGGCCACGACATGATTCGACAGAGGGTTTTGATGTATCTGTATTTTGGGCTACCCTGCCTGAGCCATCCTTAATCTCTCCCTAAGAGCAGTCTACATGATCTCCCCTTTGTCATTTAGATCATATATCTTATCCTTCACCACAAAACACTCATCTAACGTATGTCCATTACTTTGGTGGTAGGGGCAATACTTAGTTAGATCTGCGTTATGAGTGTTTGGCTTTGGCATTGGGAGCTGTAGATCTTCATTCTCGACTTGCATTCATAATACGTCATTGAGCGCTTCTAGGAGTGGCGGATGGTGTTGCCATTTATGCCCTTTGTAAGTTTGAGATGGGGGGCATTATGGTAGCTTCCTTGCCCCTACTGTTGCCCCTACTGTTGCCCCTACTGTTGCCCCTATGGCTGCCCCCTGTACTAGCTGTTTGGTTGTGCTTGTTGCACACATACAGGGTAAGCTGGTGGCTGCTGTTGCTGTCATTGCTGTGGCTGTGGGCATTGCAGCTAATATGGCATTTGAGGCCCTTGGTAATGACTTGCTTGAGGCTACAGGGGAGGTTGATACTATTGGGTCAGAGGTTCCTGATGTCGACGATCTTTGCATCCCTTTTGACCTTACTATGTTGAGACCTATGCCACGCCCTCTGTAATTTCTTCTATGGTGTGCCCAATGGCCTTCTTCGTACTTTTTCCTTCGAATTCCAAGAAGGGCAAATCATCTTTGTTGTATAGGACTTTAGCAACACATTGATATAGTTGGGGATATGTCTGGAAGTCCCCTACAAGTAGGCCTGTCCTGAGCACCCTGGTAGTATTCTAAGATATAATTTCCACTGCCTGGCTCTCTGGGATGTAGCACTCAGCCCTGGCTACCATGTCCCTCCACCGACTTACATACGTGATGAAGTCTTAGTTTGGCTTCATCTTCTATGCAATGAGATCACCAATTGTAGGCTTATGCACCACGCGATGGCTGTATTGGCTTAAGAATTTGTCCCTAGTGCCTTGAAGTCATGGAGATCTTGTGCCATGAGAGTATCAAACCATTTCAATGCCACACCCTCTAGTGTCTTGTAGAATAGGTAGACCGTCAGACCTAGGAAATATTTGTAAGGGAGAGCATCCATGGTGAATGTGGCCAAGTGGCTCCTTGGGTCGCCAGTTCCATCGTACTTCCTCATCTTTGGCAGCTTGAATCCCGGTGGCAGGGTAAAATGTGGGAACTTGGAAGTGTCAAAGCTAGCAAGAGCTTTTGAGGTGACTCTTGCCTATGCCAATGCTTCTGCAATCATCCTTTTGATTTCTAAACTTTGGATGGATGATTGCCCCTAGCCTTGGTATCCTTTAGCTTGGTGGGATTGGTATGGTTGACGGGTGCTGTAAGGCGAAGCGAAGGGTGAAGGTTAAGGGTAGTATGTAGGTAGTGGTGCTAGTTGGGGTGT
Organism: Posidonia australis; assembly: GCA_024699735.1. Taxonomy (NCBI): domain Eukaryota; kingdom Viridiplantae; phylum Streptophyta; class Magnoliopsida; order Alismatales; family Posidoniaceae; genus Posidonia; species Posidonia australis. The sequence goes on along the minus strand of JAMKQA010063573.1, from coordinate 8,569 downwards.
CCCGGGGTAGACTGGTGGAATATGGCCTAGGGATGATGGAGGGATTTGGTGGGTGAATGGGTAGGCAGGGGTAGTGGCATATGGTACCACTAGGAAGTTGATGGTTGGGCTTGGTGGTACTGTATAGGTGTTCCCCAGAGTGGGCCAAGTAGGTGCAGGTAATGGGTTTTAGTGTGAGCGCAAGGGAGTGGGCCCAAGTGTGAATGGAGATTTTGGGTTCCTTGCAATTCCCAAGTGTTGATGCTGCACCAGAAATTGATGGACTTGATTGGTCACCCCTTCGAGCAATTGATGAGAGTCGGTTGGCATTGACCTTGCTCTAGTGGTGAGAAATTGTAGGGCTGAGAGTATCCTATCTCTTCCTCTTCCCTAACGTCTGTAGATATCCCATTTTTGCATCTCCTAGAGTTACTAAGGATAGGAATCTTTGAGGGACCCTAAATCTTAGTTCTAAGGAGCGTTAACATATTTTCTAGATTATTCCTAAAATTTTTAAAGGCATTCTCAATTTCATTAGATCCAAGGTCGCCAGCTATGGCAGAGCTAATACTTTCAAACTAGTGGCAGGTTCGAATCCCTTGGGCATTTGCAGTGCGAGTCGCTAGCTGTGGTAGAGCTAACACTCTCATAGTGGCAGTTTTGAGTGTTTTAGTTCTAAATGAATGTTTTTATTTTTTAAGGATTTTTTGAGTTGTTTTCCGAGTTTAAAACAAAAGAGAGGGTTGTAGTTGCAAAAAAGGCCATGCGTCTGCCAGTTCGGAGGGTGACATTACTAGTTGCCACTTTATGTGACTGTAGACACCCCAATTTTCTGATTTTGCAGGATAGGAGATGTGGTGGCTGAGCTCTAACCCTCATTGGGCCCATTTACTTCATGGAGGCCCACTTGGGCCCATGAAGGCCCACATAGGCCCATTAAACCCTAATTGAGCTTACTTGGTCCCATAAGACTTGTTTAGGCCCATTTAGCCTTTCATGGGCCCATTCAATTCATTAAAGGTTCATTTAGCCCATTTAGCCCATTCAGCCCATTTGGGCCCATGGGGGCCCACAAGGCCCATATGGGCCCATTAAGCCCAAATTGAACCCAAAAGCCCGTGAAGGCCCTTTAGGCCCACATAGGCCCATGAAAGCCCATCAAATCCACCAAGGCCCATTAAGCCCACTTAGGCTCATGAATCAACCCATCATTCAACCCATTTCTTCTTCTTCTTCTTCCAAATTAACCAAGCCAAAATGATGATTGAACCCATTTTCTCCTCACTGACCTCACTAGCCATTCCAACCCAGCTCGAGCTCCGTCAGTCCAGCATCTCCTAGGGCATCCAGAGCCGTCGGATGGGTCACCGGAGAAGCTCAGATCGCCGTTCATCTTGTCGGTGAGCAAGGGACAGGGTGGTGCGCAAGGGGGGACAGCCATTAGAGTTTGTTGGGCTATTTTGGGACCAGCCGTGGTGTTGGTTTGTTATGATGTTGGTTTCTGTTGCAGTCTGTTATGGGTTGTTGCAGCGTATTGTTGGGTTCCGTTGCCTATATAAGGAGGAGGAAGGCAATGGTTCAGGAATCCTTTTCACCACGCAAGAGAGGGAGGAGGAGAGCTCCAGAGAGTTCCAGAGTGTGAGGCCATCGCGGAGAGGAGCAATCGTCGCTTCCTGAGCTCCGGCGAGGTGATTACTGCCAGGTACACACAGATCCCCTCCCAGTTATTTGAATTCTATCCTCTAGCCTCTCCTCCTCTTCCTGGAGTGCTTCCATGGGATCCAAAGTGATCCCTTGGCTAGCGAAACTCAGTCGTGCCCCGCTATCGCCACACTCCGGCGACAGAGGTTGGGGGTGCGGGGGGCAATCCAGAAAGCCTCCTAGATCCCTGAGTCCTCTCTCCTCCTCCTCTGGACCTCCTCGAGCTTCTCCGCTCCTTGGATCGCCGCTCCACCGCTCCGGACAGCTCCGCGCGAGATCGCCGGAAAACTGCTCCAGTCACGCCATCACTGGAGAAGATGACCACTCTAGAGGTGGACCGCGCACGTCCCGCCGCTCCACGCTACTCCGTGCCTCTAGGATCACTCCACCACCTCCCGCGATCACACTAGAGCCACAAGGATCGCGCCCTGACCACTAGAGCGCCGCAGCAACCGAGCTCGCAGGAGACGGACCGCCGACGACTGACGAAGCCCCCCTGCCCCTCCATTCAGCTCTAGGAGAGGGGAGGGGGTTCCTCCCGACGCCCCAAAGCCCTCTGGACCACTGGATTGCAGTGTCGTCGCCTCGGGCACCTCCAACCTCCTCAGCTACGTCGTCGGAGCAGCCCCGACGGCGAGCGAGGTGGGAGGGTTGACCTAGCCGTCAAGGTTTCGATCCACTCCATTGGATCCTCCTCTCTTTCCTTCTTCTTGCCTCTTGTGAAGTCTGATCTAAGATCAGACCACGTGAAGGCCTTGTTTGCCCCCTCCGACGGTCGTCAGCGGCGTGCTCCGTCGCCGGCGACCGTCATTTCTTTTTTTGTTTTAAAAAACAATTTAAAACATTTTATTTGAATAAAATACAGAAACATTGTTTTTCTTTCATTTAGGTTCTTTTTGTATTACTTTTAGGTCCTTTTATTACATATAGGTCCTTCAGTCATTTTTCTTAAAACTTTCGAATAAAGTTTTAACTGAAAATATTACATGTTTTATCTTGAACATTTAAAATACTGTTTTCTGAGTTTAAAACTTTAATAAAAGCCCTCTAGAGTTTTTTAAATGTATTTTGTTTCGGGAAAATTGCATAGAAGACCCTGGATTTCCTTGGAATGTTTCTGACAGTTCATTTTTTTACTGCGAAAAGTGCATATCACCCCTCATACTTCTCAAAATGTTTCTGAATGCTCATTTTTTGATGGTTTATTTGCATGTAAGCCCATGCATTCTTCTGAAACTCGCTGGAAAGTTATTTTTGTTGGTTAAATTGCACTTTAGCCCACATGATTCTCTGAAACTTTTTTGTATGCATGTTTTTGCTGAGTAATTTGCATTTAAACCTTTGGACTTTGCAGAAACTTTCCAGAATGTTCATTTCTTTGGTTTATTTGCATTTAAACCCCTGGAGTTTTTGAAAACTTTTCTGAAGCATGTTTTCTCAGGGTAAATTGCACTGTAACCCTCTGTCTTTACTGAAATTCTTCTGGATGCTTTATTCTGCTAGGAAATTTGCAATTTAGCCCCTGTACTTCATTGATTTTACTCTGATTGTCTATTTTCAGGGGTAAAATTACCATTTTTCCCTTGAAACTTCCTGGATCATTTTTGAGACCTTTTTCTTGCATTTTTACCCTGCTTTTATGCAGAATTGTTTTAAATGCATGTTTAGTGGTAGAATTGCATTCTGACCCCTAGAGAATTTCATTTTGACTAGAGATGCCCATTTGACCTCAGATTTCCTCATAATTCCATGGAATGTGTTTTTCTATGTATTTTTGATGATTTGGGCTTCTGAACTTCAGTTTTCCTCATAATTTGGGCTTTTTTGCACAAAACCCCCTAAACTTTTCATATTTGCATTCACACTTGCATTTTGCATGGCTTTTCACATCTCTTGCACGGATTTTCTCGTCTTTCCTTCCCAATTTTGCGCACATTTTCCTATCTTGATTCTGGCTTGGTTTTCTCCCCATTTTTTAGATTTTCCTCAATTTTCTGTGGTTTTCACTTGTTTTGGTTTTCCATCGCTCGAGGGCATACAGTAAAAGGCTTACAAAGCCGACATGGTCCTGAAATGAGGATTATTTTCCCCTTTTGATTTTCTCGAATTTATCCCAATTTTTGCTGTTTTGCGAGACGCTTTCTAAGAATTTCACGATTTTCCTCATCGCCCAAGGGCGTACAGTAAAGCGGCATTCTCAATGCCTACATTTGTCCCTCGGATTAACTTTTTCCCTTTATTTCATTTCTTCTCCTTGATTTGGCATGTTTTCAGTCATCTTCATGCATGAGCTTATAGACTAAGCAAGCATACATTTAGCAAACCATTGACAGTAGGAAACCTAGAAAGACTGAGTTTTCTCAGGCACATAGGGGTGCCTAACCCCTTCCCCATGTGTAACCAGAATCCTTACCCTTTCTCTGGTCCGCATTCATCTTGTATTATCCATTAGGCACGGATCACACATGCATTCTACATTTTGTTTTGTTTCTTGATTTTCTTGTGTTTGTTTTGGTTTTCCTCGTCTTTCCATTAAAAGACTAGGTGGCGACTCCTTTCCTTATCCTTTTTATCTTCCCTTGGTGTTTCTGAGTCTAGTCTCTTTCTCCTGATTCACCATTTTCGCCGTGACCGTATCGGATCTCCTCGTGTGTTTCCGCACACTGAGTAGTAGGAGAGCCACACAAGGGTTCCACCGGCATGGTCACAGTGACGACATAATGTGTCGCCTATAAAACAGGTGACTAGATATAGACGCCAAAAAGAGAGGCGACTAATATCTAGCATGGATTCTTCAATATGCTTTGTCATCATAGGCTTCAACATAATATATAGGACACTTATAAATTTTATCATGATTTTTCCAATCATTAATAATATTTCTATCATTTTCCAAGTTACTTAAGATATATAACATATCATATAAATATATGAGGACGTTACATAATTTAGGAAAATCATAGAAATAAGAGTTAACAATAAATTAGGAACATATCTTTATTTTACAATTAAAATGAAATTTTCTATTATTATTACATTTTAATTGGAAATAATGCTTAAAAAATAAACATAAAATCTAAAATGAGGGAAATTACGAATCAAAATATTTTATACAATCCATGATTTTAATTGATGAATTCTCATATTTTTTTAATTGATTTGATTTACAAATCAAATTTACTTAATATTTTAAGTAAATATTAGATTTGGAAATTGATTTAAAAATATCTAGCTATTACGAGTATGATTTTTGGGATTGATCTAATCAAGGTCAGTTAATGGAATCGTAATTGAAATTTTATGATCTTAATTTTTTAGAATTTTCGTTCTTTGGTGTCCAGGCACCTTGTGCACTAGTGACATCCTGACATGGAATTTATCTTGCCTATCTAGCATGATTCTTTGCATGGAGAAAAAAATGGTAAATCCCATGTCATCGCCACCTTAGGTGGCGACTAGCTGATATGGAATATTTGATTGCTATCTGGCATGATTCTCAGCATAAGCTTAAAAATGGGATGTCTAGTGTCGTCGCCTATTGCATCAGTGACTTTATACCTCTCGTCGCCACCTCTATAGGCGACTTATTTTTAAAAGAGATTTCTTGCCAGATTTTGAGATTTGATGCCTCAGCTCTATAAATAGAGCCTTTAAGCCCCCATTTACGAAGGATCAAACTTGAAAAAAGAGAGGGACCACAAGAATTAGAAAAGAGAATCTAAGAACCAAGAGAGAGGAGAGAGAATCTTGTATGATCTGAGAAATCCTAAGGTGCTTCTTGCCTCTCTAAGAGATTGCACAAGGGAGTCCCTCCTACCCTTCACTGTCCAGTTTTGTGAGAAACCAACCATTTCTGAAGAACAAAACACCTCCCGGAGCTTCGTCTGTTGGTTCCCACTTCCATCGTCTGCTCTAAGATTGCATAAGGGTGACAAGGAGTTTTCGTTTCTTACCCCATTTCCTTTTCTAGTTTTGCATTACTTTCATAACTCCATAGCATATGCATGTGGGGACAACCCCCAGTTAGTATTTTTTTTTTTTGGCAAAAACAATTTTATTTATATAAAAAGCAAGAGTACAAAATAATGATACACCTCAGAAAGAGGATTGTGGACCCATCAATCACCAATCCTGTTAGTCAGAAAAAACTCCTCTCCAAAACCCATGCCCTTGGGAAAAAGAAGAGGAGAAAAAGACTAACATGTACTCTTCCTAGTTTGTAAACTAGGTACCCCCCATCTATCAAGATTACAAATACCCTTAAGCTCTCTAGGTAATTCAGTGAAGCAATGATAAACAACATTCCTTCTAGATCTGCTACCCTCCTTTGCTAAGAAGTCAGCTGTTCCATTTCCTTCACTGTAATAATGAGAAATATTGAATGAAAATTTCTTTAAGATCTTGCTCCACCAGTTGATTATAATCTTCTTCTGCAGCATATGTATCACTTAAAGCGAAATTGATTCTATGTCTGTAACAAGAATTCCATGTTCCTTACAAATAATCAGAATATCATATACTGCCTTCATCTAAGCTTCATTGTTGGTAATACCTCCATAAAAAAACGAAAAGCCCAATACTACATTGCCCTTGGAATCCCTTACAATGCCACCTCCTCCTGCACCTGATGTAGTAGAAGAGCCATCCACATTTGCTTTGAAACCATATGTGGGAGGAAGGCATCTAACAATAATGTACCGATCCTCCAATAGTTTAGGAATCTGAAAACCAACTTGCTATAGATCCTTAGTAAACCCTCCTAACCACGTGAATTTCCTTTCCCCCAACATAAGATTACAATCAGCGATGATGACCACCGAAATCTATCTCCAACTCCTATAGATACTAGAAAACCTCCTCTTGCACTGCTCCTTCCAAATATGCCAACAAATAAATCCCCGCAAAATACCAATAATAGTGTGTCTAAAGGAGCTTAGTGTAACCATGTCGGCGACAGCCTCGAGCGTGGTGCAAAAGGCCAAATGCGTGAGGGTCGGCAAAGTCATGACAAAACAATAAAAAGCAAATGATAAAACATGGGAGTCGCACCTATTCTACTTAAAAATGGGAGACGAGGAAAATCGTTTTAAAACATTTAAAACCATGCCATAAAACCAATGGAAAAGGTCAACACGAACCACAAAATGGGCAAGGATCCCTGTTACGCACGAGGAAGGTATTAGGCACCCTCGTGCACCCGAAAAATCAATCTTTCATGGGTTTCTCGTTTACTTATATGAAATGTTGGCTTTTCAGTCTGTTTCTATACGCCCAAAGGCGATATGCAATGCGATGCTATATGCAAGTGGTGCCTTATGCTATACATGGGTAGAGGGACTGTAGGGGTGTGTCCTAATGCTCAGAAAGGTCACCACAGTTGTGGATAAAACACTGGTGAAAAGATATTGCATGGATATGACCAAAGATCCAGTAACACCGAGTGACTTTCATCCTCACTTTGCTATATGCAAAACCTAAGCTACCATGCATAAAAAAGGATGAAAACAGACTAGAGTCATCCTGATATATCCAGGAGGACACCCAAAGAAATCCAAAGGCAAAGCAAACTAGGAATCATGCTAAATACCATGCCAGAAAGCTACTGTGTGCAATGAAAAACAGGCAGGTGCGCCGGTGTGGTGCGCCAGTCTGATGTGCCACCTATGTGCGCTACTGATGTGTGCCAGAAAATGTGCCCGTGAAGTTATATAAAATCTTGCAAACATGCATAAAATCATCTGAAAACACATCATGGACATCTAAAAGACTTGATCACATGTGAGTGAGTTTCCCTCTCTTCCACAAGGTCATAAAGGAAAGAGGAAACCCAAGAAAACATGATATGGGTCTTATGCTCAAGGACAATATGCCTCACACAAGACCACACAACCCTACTCTGATGAAGGTTAATGAATCCTAGCTACGCCACTTGGGTCGGGATCATGGACTGATGCAAAAGAACTCCACACAAAGAGTTCTGGAAAGTCACCAGTTCACCATACCCAAGTGGCAAGCCAAACTTCACTAGATGCAAAACTAATGCAAAGGATGTTATTACATGCTGAAATTATGCAAGCAAAAACTTAGCATATTAGAGCTCATACATCAAGAAACTCAAAGTCCAGAACAAACATATATGCATGCAAATCATAATGAAAAAATTGGCTGCCTACACCCTGTGACCAGGCTAGTGCGCCAACCTAGTGCGCTAGCCTGGTGCATCAACCTAGTGCGTCAGGATGGTGCGTCGGTTTGGTGCACCCTAGAAATTCTAAATCAGACTACAGTTTGATTTCAGAGTCTGGGCCAGATGCATGTAATGAATTGGGTTACTAACTATAGACACCCCAATTTTGAGCTCATTTGGCAGCAGGCTCCACCGGTTGATGCTCTGGTCGCGACCACCAAAACCCTAGTCCACGTAGGTCCCAATCAGACCCACACTAGCTCACATGACCCAATAAAACACTAAAACCCATTAAAATTCATTGAAAACAAATAAAACATTAATCCAACTTAAAATCCACTGAAAAGCAAGTAAAACGCTTAATCTAGCTAAAATCCACCTAAAATTCCACAAAACCCTAATAAGACCCTAACCAAACAAAATCCAATTAAATCCACTTAAAAATCCAACAATAAACCCTAATCCACTTAATCCAGCTAAAATCCACTTAAATCAACTTAAAAATCAATAAAACCCTAATTAATCAAAATTTTGAAACCTTAATCAAGTGAAAAGAAATTAAAATCTATTAAATAAAGTAAAAAACTTAGTTCAAGCTTAATTCAAATTAAATCACTTAAAAATCAAAATAAATAAGTAAAAACCCTAATTAAAATGAAAATCCATTGAAAACCTTAATTAATAAAAATTTAAAACCTTAAT
>JAMKQA010063569.1:0-10328 GCA_024699735.1 Posidonia australis | reverse complement strand
GAGGTTGTAATTCAAGACAAGGTGGAGTTTGTTGAATATGTGTCTTGAATTTGGTTATAACTTGTACTAGGGGTATTTTGGTCTTTTGACCATTTGGGTTGCCCAAGTATTTAAGCTTGGCTAAGGCACCCAATTTGTTAGAACACATTTGTATCCCCATTTGATCTAATGGAACAACCTCCGCCCGCTCTCCATCCATGGACGTACCCATTTGGGGAACCACGTAATTTCTGATTTCTTCTTCTTTTTCCTTTGAATCTTTGCATAACACTATCATTATAAAAGTAGGCTATGGCCTACCTAAGGTATCTATTTTTTCTCCCTGTGGTCATCTATGTTTTCTAGTGTTTCTACATCTTCTCTGTCCTCATGGCTACTACTTTAATCCCTAACATTCCCATGTATCATAATAGGAGGATTGTGACTTCTCTAGAAGCAATTGAGGGGCATATAATGTCCCATATTCAAGCCTGAAGGGTATATTTTTTTTTCATTTTTCATTTTTTTTCTTCCCTTTTCTTATTTTTTGGTGTAGCAATTGGCCTCATGTCATTATCTTCAGGAAATCACCAACTTCACTAGGGTGCCTTGGTTTGACCGTGACTTCCCTTACGATTCTCCTTGGGTGAAAGAGTTTCTGCCTTGGGCTAAAGAGAGGAGATCTTTTCCTTCTTATGTCCCACTATCTACTCTAGATTAGCCACTGCTACTTGCTCTATGTGCATTTTGGCATCTTGAAATTCACACCTTTTTTCTTAGTGGTGTGAAATGACTGTCATGGTGGAGGAGGTTGCTAGCCTGCTTGGTGTGCCTGACATTGGGGGCTTCTGTCTGGATGTTGACTTCCTGTCGTTGTATGGTACAACAACCAAGGAGTAGCTCCTTGCACGTATTTTTATTATTCCACCCATCTACCACATGCTTAGGGGTAGTCGGCTTGATTTATCATATTTGTATTATAACTTTCTTCAGGTGCAGGATTCTACTTCTAAGGAACAACTTCGCATATGCTTGTCCTTGTTGATCGGTGGTCTAACTTTGTTCATCTCAAAAGGTTTCACCTTGGATGTATATCATACAAAGTTACTCATTGAGTTGACTGAGCACCTATGGTTTTCCCCTTCAGTGGCCACTCTTGCAGTGACATACATGGGCTTGACTAGCGTTGCCATCAGTGGTGACTTCATGGGCTCCCCCTGCCTTCTCTCACGATGGCTACAAGTCCATTTTCCTAGGATTGAAGCCATGAAAATGGACTTGGTTGAGGATAGAGTTTGCTTACTTTTATATGCTCCGGTTACTACCGTAAGCATCAATCAAGAGGTCTTCCCATTGAATTCGAGCTGATTGGGCCCACCCACTTTGTAGTCTACAACGTTCACTACTGCTACGAGAAAGTGGGACATAAGAAGGAAGTATCGTATCCATTAAGCTGTGTTCCCTGTATCTGTGTCCGTGAGTGTGGTTTACCAATTGATGCAACCATGGTGTACTACATCTGGACACTATGGATAACCTTGAACCACCATGATGACACAAATGGATCCCACTTCACCGCTTTGACTAGCTCGTTGCGCCAGGAGGATGATCATTGGGCCTAGCATTCAAAGCTGCTACCGAAGTCGAAGGAGTGGGTTGAGGTAACCAGGGTGGTGCGCAAGAAGAAAAGAAGAATAAATAATTAGCCATGTAATAATTTCAGCTTTTTTTTATTATGTATTTCCCTTTTTATGCTCTACATAGTTGTAATAATTTTCTTTTTATTCAATAAACATTTTTCAACTTTTATTTCCTAGCCTTTGTGTGTATTGGACTTTAATGAATGAAAGGATACTCCCCTATGAGCTTGGCATTGATCCTAGGAATGTTTGACAGCAATCTGCAATTTTAAGTTATTGATAAAACATAAAACATCGTAATTGGGGCGTTTAACACTTTAGTTTTCTGCAATTATCATCTCGACATGTCGAATGCTTGTATTTGTGCATTTTACATAGAATGGTAGATATTAGGCGTATAGCACCTCAGAATGTTGAATGGTTCATTGAGGGCATTCTATGTAGAATGCCTGATTCTTGGTGTATAACACCTATCAATGCTATTCTACAAGACTTCAACAAAATTGTTAGCCCATCTAGGGTGCCCCTTACCCATAGTTCTGGAAAATATAATAAATGTTAGAAAACCAAAAGAAGCAACAATCATAAAATGAAACCAAGGTGGAGGATAACAAGTCACGGCCTTAGCTTTGTTGTCTAATGAGAAATGGTATGCCTAGAGAGGGGTTGTTTCTTCTTGATATCCCAGCATTACCTCGTAGGTGAATACCAAGCGACCACTCTAAATAGGAGAGGTTAAACGGATGTCCTAGATTTTTACATCATAGGCTTTGACTTGTTATTAGTTTCATAAGATGGTATTGGTTGGGTAGATTTTACCCTACTTTTCTTCCTTCTTTTTTTTGGTTTTTTTGGATTTTTTATATTTTTTGGATCTTTCATTTTTTCAATATTTTGTTGGATTTTTTATTTTTCTGTTTTTTTGGATTTTTTATTTTCTATTCTTTTGGATTTTTGAATTTTCTATTTTGTTTGATTTTTTATTTTTTCTATATTTTCGGATTTTTGATTTTTCTAATGTTTTTTATTTTTCTATTTTTTTTTATTTTTTTTTTGGTTGGTTTGGGAGAAAGCAATTAACCCTCTGCAAAGATTGGGAAGAGAGAACTAAAAGGGTGGAAAACATGACGATTGGGTCTCTTGTGCCCTTCTAGGCCAATAGATGCTTCTAGCCTGCCTCAATAATAATTGTCTCTAGCCTTGGGTTCCTGCCTTTGCCTCTGAGTGTGTAGTGTAGGGTGTGGGAAGAGAGGATAGTGTCTTGTCTTGAGACTTTCGCTTGACTCAGAGTTCTAAACCTCCTTCGACCTAAGGTCGAATCCTACTGCACCTTTTATCCCTTAATTTTTTTGTTTTGACTTTAGACAACTTCTTTGCTATCATCTTTTCATTCATTTCCTTTTGGACAGCTTCTTTGCTATCATCTTTTCCCTTCTCTCTTTCTTTTGGTCAATGGATAGCTTCTTTGCTGCCATCTTTTCTTTTCTTACTTTTTTCCTTTTATTTCTTTTCTTTTCATTCAGTAGTGCACCTGCCAAGCATTAGTGGTCTCACCCCCATTTTAAGTGCTTGGTCAATAGATGGACCGAATTGCTTCTTTTATTTTGGATGCACTCTCCTCTTTTACACTCCTAAGTTTGGCTTTGGACATCTTCGCAATCACAACTTACTAAGATTTACGCTAGGATAGCATGCCCGTCTCTATGGAAGTGTGTGGACTTGTTATTCATAGACTGGAGGGGGAACTCTTAGAGGTTTGCCTCCATCTCAGTGTTAGTCCCTTCATCCCATTTTCCCACAATGTGTTCGTGAGGTGAGGCTAAGGACAAGGTTCTTAAGTCTTGGGAGACAGTTAGTTCTCAAGCTTAGGCAATCCATAGGCTTAGTATGCATGTCAAGGGTAGTACCTCTTACGATGTAGTGCATTCGAAGGGTGTTCAAGCCTAGTGCAATCCTCTCTAGCCAAACAATAGGCATTGCCTAGATATGCATCAATCACCAAGTATGGTCCTTACTAGTTTAGTCTCAACTTCCCATGCTTGCGTAGCAGGATTTCTTTAAGCACCCAATCACCAATATTAAATTCATGTTCAATTAATTTCTTTTTATAAGCCCTTGCAAGTCGTTCTTGGTAGAGGCATGCATGCTCGACGACTTGCAATCGCTTCTCATCTAATAGGTCTAATTATAGACTTAACAACTACCTTATATCCTCGATAATTATCTCATCGTCGAGTTGGACTCTTGATGACAGGACCATGATTTCAAATGAGACTATTGGCTCCACACCATAAGTTAGCACAAACGAGGTTTGACTCGTGGGTCTTCTTATGGAGATTCGGCAGGACCATTTTCTTAAGGATTCGGATTAACATTTTATTAGTAGCTTTAGCTTGCACATTACCTTGGGGGTCCCTTGGGGGTAGTATTGTGTGACACTTGGGCCTGATTATCCATTTTAATTGTAAACCATGTAAATAATTGTAATATTGTATAAATGATTTATTAATGGATAATCTGTTGTTTCTTGTGATTGTGCAGATTTGGTTGGCTTTCTGTGCACCGGCTTGTGTTGTGGGGCCAATGTGGAATCCAGTTTGAGGATGTACAGTTGCCTTGGTTTGCATGCCTGCCCTTTTCTCTTTTCTTCCTTTCTTTTTTCTATCTTTTCCCACACGAGCCTTCGTCTACATCTCCCCATTTTCTTCTTCTTCCCCAGCCAGTGCCACCATAGGAAAGAAACCCATGTCTCCCCGTCCCCTCTGATAGGAGGTGATGCGATGGGTGGCCGAAGTGGCGTAGGAGGAGGAGGAGATAAAATGGGAAGAGGAAATGGAGGGAAGGAGCATGAGAGAGAAAGATGGAGAGAAGAAATGGTGCATGAGCCAGAGGGAGAGGATGAGAGCTGAGTCGTGTGCGCTGCCGCCGTGAGTCACTAGGGTTGCACCGACGTGTGGAGAGGTCACTAGGGTGCTACATGAGGTATGCGACCCCTTCTTTATCCTCCATTCTGTGTTTATAGCTTAGTATGTTAATTGCATAAAAAACTAGAAAATGCATGTAACATCATAGAAAAATAGTGGAAAGTATGAAAATGTGATGGCTAGCATGAACATGTAAAAATCATGCGGTTAGGACGAATTTACATGGATTTGTATGAGATTTTGGTATGCCTTTACGATTTTCATATGGATTGCATGATTAATGGATTCATGAATGATTTGAGGGTTTTTGAAGTAGACTCAAGGGTCTACACGCCATGATTTATTCATGTTTTGTGATGCATGTTTGAGGGATCTACCGAAGATCCCTATTTCCAGCGAACGATTGGACCGTAAGCCAGGGGTGTGTGTAGGGCACGGGAGATTTGGCATGCCGAACTGTGTTCGACATACCGAATCCCTATCAGATTTCAGTAAAGCCCTAGGTTTTGGTAGACCAAAAGCCTTCGATCGACCGAAACAGAGAGTTTCAATATATCGAAAAGGTTTGGTATACCGAATCAGGGATTTTCAGTATACCGAACCTAGAATTTTGTCTACCGATTTTGCCTTGACCTTGATACATGAATGTTTTACTAGTTTTAAAAGATAATGAGCATGTGTTAATGGTGTTTTCCCCATGTAAATGTCATGGAGGAATATGGAATTCAAATAAATGTATTTGGAAATGATCTTGGGATTAAAACCCTAAGAATGAATAAAAAGTGATTAAATGTGTGGCTTAATGTAGTTTTGGGCATGAAACCCAATTTACGATTCTAAAGCATGGTTTTTCATGGATTGAGTTGGGATCTTAGAAGAGGGTCATGTGCTGCATGGAAAAGATTCCTACAATGAAGGAATGAAATGGAAATGGTTTTAAAAGGAAAACTCAAGAGTTTTGAAAATAAAACACTAATAATGTGTTGTGGAATCACGGAGGTTGGTGTTAGCAATATGGTAGGAGAACGATACTCCAAGGAAACCAATTGTAAGATACGACCGTGGTTGCCAGTGTGGGACCACGAGTGGATGGTGTCGACAAATTGTAAAAATATTAATTGTCAAACACGACCGTGGTCACCAATGTTTGTAACAGTGTAGGCTAAGCTTGGGTTATTGAAACTAGTTGTTTGGGTAACTGATGGGACGTCAGATAAAGACATATCCCCTTGCATATATGAAAAGAAATTGAGGCTAGTGGGCTAGAGCAGTGTCCTTCCGCATGGAAAACTTCACTGCGGCATTGCAGGGTAGTAGGGGAGATGGTGTCCTAACCTACTACTTGTGTGCTTGGTTACCCCTAATCGAGGTAACATGAATAAGAAAAGTGGAAATGAATAAGAAAAGTGTTGGTTTTGAAAAAATGAAAAGATGTGGTTTGACTAGAATTGGACTTGTGATTGGTCCTAAAATCCTAGAATTAAATTAGAATTGTTGTTTTAACTAGTTACTAGCCCATGTTTGTGATTTTGGTTTTGAGCCCTATGAGGCATTGTGTTTCAGGCTGGACCAGGTCGAGAATTTGGATTTCTCAAAATAAGAGAAAGGTTTTAAAAATGCATGAAAAGGAAAAAGAAATGAGTTTTGAGAAAGAGATATGAGTTTTGAAAATCACCTGGTTGGGGGGAAATCCCAAACATTGAAAAGATGAATTGAGTTTTGAAATGGCATGTTTTGGAAATAGATTTCCAAGTGTTTTAAAGGAAAAGAGGAAATAATGTTTTGAAATGGATTTTTAATGGAAAATCAAGTTTTATAAATTAAAAGATGTGTTTTTAGTAAATTTGCCGAGTTTTGTTGTGTGTGTGTTTGGGGCACGTACTGGGTGACTTAGATGTCACTCACGTGTGGTTTGGTCAGTTTTCTGGTGCAAGTCGAGTTTCGTCGAGTTTCGATGCCAGAGTAGGAGCTTCTAGCTACACATCGTTTCCTGGAGGTGAGCCTTAGTTACAGTCATTTAATTATTACTGTAATTTGTGTAATTTGCTTATGACACTGTGAATTAGGTAATGTGTCCAAGTTCGGGGCATTACATATGGTGACGAATGGTGTAGCTCAATTTTGAACTTCTTGCACAACTTTCGGAAGTCTTACGACGTGATAATTGTGCCATTATTTGTTACTAATTTCTTAAGGATCCCGAACCTTGAAAGGATATTCTTCCAAATGAACTTGCATAGACTTGAGGCCTTGATCTCAGTGAATGCCTCTGCTTCCATCCATTTGGTGAAGTATTTGATGGCTGTGAGTATGAACTTGTTCTATTTTTCTTTGTCAAAGGGGCCAGTTACATTGAACACATAGCAAATGCCCATGATGCTTGGGACGGGTTCAGTTCTGATGCTAGTGCGTGTATTCTATCTACATGAAATTAGCATTGTTTGCACCTTCTCACTTTGCTTGCGCAGTCAACTTCCATGGCAAGCCAATAATCTTGGCCATGAATTAGGCATTGATGTGTCCACCGCATATCCCATTGTACACCTCGTTGAGGTTGACCTCGACCTCTTTATAGGTGACAGAATGAAGTCCTCTCCCACTAAAAGACATCCTAAACAAAACCCTGGCTCTCATGAAATATCTGGTAGCCATCCATCTTATTGCTTCTCTGTCTTGCAAAGTTGTATAGTCGAGAAAAGTCCCACTTTGGATGTAGTTTTGGATGTCGAAAAACCCTGGGTTCCCATCCTCTTCGATGTTGTAGCAAACTTTGAACCTTGTGATCTTCGACTTCTCAATCTCCTGCTTGAGCTCCATGGCCCATGGCTCGATTGAATCAAGGAGGGATGCCCCTTGTTGTCGCACCATGATAGTTTCTTCTTTGGCATTGATTGGGAACTCAATCAAGGAGGCTAGCTTAGCGAGAGCATCCACGAGAAGGTTGTGGCTCCAAAGGGTATGGACATATACCACTTGCTGGAATCAAGTCAACAACAGGCAGGTGATATCTTCATATTTCTCTAATCATTGGTTAATGGTTCTGTATTTGTTCATGATTTGTCTCAAGATCAACTAGGAGTCTCCGATGAGCTTTAACTACTCTACCCTAGTTTACAAACTAGTAAGAGTATGGGTTAGTCTTTTTCTCCTCTTCTTTTTCCCAAGGGCATGGGTTTTGGAGATGAGTTTTCTCTAACTAACCCAGGCTGGCGATTGATGGACCTCTTGTGTCTCACTTAGTGACACATCATCTATTCTATAATCTTTCCATTAAATAAATAAAAAAATTTCTTTTGCCTAAAAAAAACTACTCTGCTCCTAGCTCTAAGGCTAAGCGTAGTTCGAGGATCAAGGCCTCGTATTCTGCAACGTTGTCAGTGCTTGCAGTGAAATTTAGTTGGATGGCTTGGGGAATGAGGACTCATTAAGGGGTGAGGAGTGCTACACCAATGCTTGTCCCTTGCCTATTCAGTGCTCCATCAAAGTATAGGGTCCATTACTGGTCGGGTCGTTCCACAGCTTGTATCACCAATATTTTTTCATCTAAGAAATCTGTTTGGATGGGCTAGTAGTCCTCTATGGGAAGCTTCACCAGATGATGTACTATGACTTGCCCCTTGACTACCTTCTGAGGTACATGCTGGTGGTCAAACTCTATGACGAGGATTTCACAAGGATTTGCCATCTTGCCAATCTTCCAGAGAGAGTTGGCTTCTCAAACATATACTTGATGTGATCCATTTTCGTGATGTAACAGACCTTGTGAGCTAGGAAGTGGTGCCTTATTTTTTGAGATGCCCATACCAGTGCTAAACAATGTCTTTCAATAGCAATGTACTTCTCCTCACATCCGAGGAATGTTCTACTTAGGTAGTAGATGGCCTTCTCCTTGTTTCTGTGCTCATCATGCTAGGCGTGTACTACCACGATGGAGGATGAAGTAACTGCTACATATAACAATAAAGGCTTTCCTGGTATGTGTGCCGACAAAACGGGAGGATTCATGAGGTATGTCTTGAGTTCATCAAAAAACTTTTGGCTTTTTACCCGAGATAAATTCTTTTCCCCCTTTTAACAACTCATAAAAGGGTTTACATCGGTCGACGTATTGTGAAATGAATCTCTAGATGAATTGTAAACGCTCGATGAGTCCTTTAAGCTCCACGATGTTCCGTGGGGAGGCATTTGTGTGATTGCCTTGGCTTTTTCTGGGGTCTACCTCGATTCCTCTTCTACTGATGATAAATCCTAGTAGTTTGCCGACAGTAACTCCGAATACGCATTTCTTTGGATTCATCTTCAATTGGTACTACCTTGCTCGACTTAGTACTTTTCTCAATGCCATTCCCTTGTCTTCGACTTGACCAGGATGTCATCGATGTACACTTCCATGCAATCGTGCATCATATCATGAAATATGACCATCATTGCCCTTTATATGTGGCACCAGCATTCTTGAGTCTGAATGACATGACCACGTAACAATATGTTCCCCACAATGTGATGAACAATGTCTTTTCTTGATCTTCTTATGCTAGCTTAATTTGATTGTAGTCCAAGAAGCCAGCCATAAATGACAACATCTGTTATCCCATGATATCGTCCACTAGTAGGTCGATATGTGGTAGAAGGAAGTTGTCTTTTGGACAGGCATTGTTAAGATTGTGATAATTGATGCAGACTCTAACCCTTCTATCCTTTTTAGCCACTGGTACAATGTTGGAGACCCACTTGGGGTACACGACAACTTTAATGAATTTTGCTTTGTGGAGTTTGTCGATCTCTTCTTTGGTGTTGGGGTCTAGTGGAAGTTCGTGTTCAACTAGGGTTGACTGTAGACTAGGCATATTTTCATACTTCAAAGCCAGTACATCCATGAATTCCTTCAAGATCTTTACCATTTCAGCTTGCTCTCCTCAATTTAAGTTGGCACTTATGAGCACTGGCTTTGGCTCTTTCGTTGTTCCCAAGTTGATTTCCACAATTTCTTCCTCAACTACATTGGTCTGCTTTTTGTATTTGTCCATTAAATGCTGAAGCAAGTTTGAGTCGACCTCCTTGTCTTCCTCATCACTGTCATTGTTCGATAACTCATATGCATGTATACTTGTGCATCTCCCAAACTTGTCAAATTCCTCTATTAGGAAAACCATGTTAGCAGTAGCCAGCTCCTGAGGCATTGCCTCCATGTAAAGGCATACGTGAATAGTTTTTGAAATGGTGGACGAGGATGACTGTGAGTTGTTACTATTGACATGCTAATCCTTCTTTCCCTTATTTGAAACCAAAACTAAATTATTCCTAGGAAAAGAAAACAATGCAGAATTAAAAAGTCTTTTATTTACAGAATCTAAGGGGATGCCTGTAGATTTACCTTCCTAGGTGGACTCAACATTTCTAACATTCTTGCCATCTTTGGAAGGCTCATGATCCACTCCCTAGTCTGGATCACTTTCAGGCTTACGAGATTGTAGATTGTAGATTGTTGGACATGTTCATGCAGAGAAGGCAAATCTTGTCGACTAATCACTGTGACCTTCTCATATTTCGCTCAGTGAGTTGGCTTAGTGTATAAGATGGTATCAGAGCTGAAGGTTAAGAGAGCTCAAAAACCTTGGTTGTTGAGAAGGAGTGCAGTGGCTCGTCTAACGGTGCGGGTGTTGGTGGCGAACCCTTGGTTATTAGGGAAGATGCCAATGGCTCAATTATGGGAGAAAACGCTACTGGCTCAGTTACTAATGTTGTTGGCTCAGTTGTTGGGGGGGGGGGGGGGGGGGGGGGGGGG
>JAMKQA010063568.1:0-10370 GCA_024699735.1 Posidonia australis | reverse complement strand
AGCATTGGAATAAAGCATGCTAGAAATTCTACATATGGTCTGATTTTTCTGCGTTTTCATGAGGTTTCTATGATGAATTTACTTGTCCTCCTTGCAAGATGCTCTCCATGCAAATCTACACTTTTGTTTGCAAGCATGTTTACTTTGTTTCTAGCATAAAAATATGCACTATGTTGCCTACATGAGCTATCTTTTCCTTATTTTGTTCATGATATAATCATCACTTACATATGTTTTATTGGGTTTACTTGTTTCATGTTTGTTCTTTTACATTTTGTATGCGTTTCTGCCATGAACCCATTAAATCATCTTGTTTTTAATCTAATGATTGTTAGATGGCTTTGATCATATGCATCCTGTCATGCTTTCAGCTTTTAACAACCGCATAAATCAACCTACATTAGTATAAATCACCCATCTCTATTCTGGGTCAGATTCTGGATCAGATTGCAGTCTGATCCAGATTTTCTAGGGAGCACCAATCTGGAGCACCTATATGGCGCACCAGAGTGGCGCACCCACCTAGAGCACCACTCTGGCGCACCATTCAAGAGCACCAGACTGGTCAGAGAGCAAAACATTCACTTTGGCATACCTGTTTGCATGGTTTTTTGAATGACTTTGAGCCTGATTCTTTTATTGCTCGATCATTGATATTCCATGGTTTTGCATGCATGTTTTCACTTTAAAGAAAGATTGTTTTCTAGTTGTTTTCTCCCTTTGGATATTTAGTCCTTGGTCAGAATCTGGTAGGCTGGTTGCACTTTACTCGTACGTGGAGAGCCTTATGCATCAACCCATGATCCAGTGACATGGTTGAATCCTACTTCTTTCATTTTAGCATAAATAGGTAGGGTCTTGTATGAGACTACCAGCCATTGAGCACAAGGTGCATAAGTCATTGCACTTGCATTTCTTTCTCTTTTAAGGCATGTTTTCCAAGTTTTGCGAAGGATTTTACATGGCATGTTTTTTTGGAAGGCATTCTCATGTGACTTGGCACTGCATGGATTTATGTTTTCCTTCAGCACATCTTTCTGGCCCACATAGGAGCACCTAGGTTGCGCATCAGACTGGAGCACCAGTTTAGCGCACCAAACAAGCGCATCAACCTGTTTTCAGTAGCACACGAAAGGTTTTCATGATTTGCTTCTGGATATTTCCTGGTTTTCTTCCTTGATATATCAGGAAGGCATAGCTCTACCTTTTACCATTTTTTTGTAGCTTAGATTGCATTTGGCATATAGCAATGCAAGGATGAAAAATCACTCGAAAATATTAAATCTTTGATCTTATTCATGCAATGACTTTGCATCGACACATGACCCGCGATACGAGTGATCCTTCTGAGCATTAGGACACACCCTTGCGCATCATGCACCTGTATTTTAGACACCACACACATTAGCATGGCATGGCATATCGCCCTTGGGCGTACAGCAAAGGATGAAAAGCCGACATTTCATAAGCAAATGAGAAACCAATAGAAGACTGATTTATCGGGCACACGAGGGTGCCTAATACCTTCCTCATGCGTAACAGGGATCCTTACCCATTTTTGGTTTATGACATGCTTTTCCATTGCATGATTTGCATGTTTTATATGTTTTCCTCGTCTTCCATTTTAATAGACTAGGTGGTGACTCCTGCATTTGCATACTTATTTTTATTGTTTTTGCCTTGACTTTGCCGACCCTCATGTATTTTGGCCTTTCGCGCCAAAGTCCTTGAGGCTGTCGCCAACATGGTTACAGGCCCCAATGTGGGGTTCAGTTTAGGGATGCACAGTCGCCTCAGTTTGCATGCCTATCTTTTTGTTTTTCTTTTTCTTTCTTTCCTTTTTCTTTCTCTCTCTCTCTCATGAACCCTCACGATTCCCGTCCCCTTCTTCTTATTCACCCAAACCCGTGCCACTAGAGACACCAGTCCATGCCTCCTTGTCTCTTCCAATGTGAGGGATGGCCAGCGTCATGCGGTAGGAGGAGGAGATAAGAGGAAGGAGGCAACAGTGGGAGGATGCTAGGAGAGAAAGAAGGAAAAGAGGAACGGTGCGGGAGCCAGATGGAAAGGAGGAGAGCTAAGCCATGGTCTGTCAGTGGGGAGGAGCTTCGTTGGGGCGAGGAGGGGTTCACTGGAGTGCCATTTCAGGTACGTGACTCCCTTTTTCCCTCGTTCCCATGGTTCTAGTTCAATATGTTAAACGCAAGAAAATGGAGATAAATGCATGTAAAATCGTGGGAAAATAGTAGAATTGATGAGAATATGATAAATAGCATGAATATGTAGATATCATGCAGTTAGAGTGGAAATTTGTAGGTTTATACAAGATTTAGGGGGGGTAAGCTATAGTGACTCCAACGAGCTTCACCAATTTGTGATTTTAATGTAGATTATATAATGAATGGATTCATGAATGGTTTGAGGGGTTTCGAAGTAGACTCAAGGGTCTACACCTTGTGATTTACTTGCATTTTATGATGATTGTTTGAGGGGTCTACCGGAGGCTCCTAGTTTCGACGAATGCGAAGGCTAGAATAGGGGAGGTGCCCTGGTCGCGGGCAATTCAGCATACTGAATTGGGTTCGGTATACCGAATTCCTATCAGATTAGGCTAGGATACCTGGTTTCGGTAAACTAAAATAACTCGGTCGACCAAAACAATGACTTTCAGTATGTCGAAAATGTTTGGTATTGTAGACACCCCGATTTTAAAGTCACTTGGTAGCAAGTTCCTCTAAAATGATGCTCAAGCTACGACCAACAAACCTAAACCCTTACTCTACCAAAATCCTAAACTCACACAAGCCTATTCAGGCCCACACTGGTCCACTCGGACCTAATCAAAGCAAAAACCAATAATTACGAATTAAAACCAAACAAAATTAATTTAAAAGACTTAAAATCCAAATTAATCAAACAAAAACCCCAATTAAAGTTAAAATTAAATAAAATCCACATAAAATTCAATTAATCAAATGAAAACCCTAATTAAAGTCAAAAATAAATAAAATCCACTTAAATCCACTTAAAATCCAATTGATCAAGTGAAAACCCTAATTAATCAAATAAAAACCCTAATTAAAGTCAAAATCCATTTAAATCATTTAAAACCCAAATTAATCAAATGAAAACCCTAAGTAAAGTCAAAATCCATTTAAACCATTTAAAATCCAAATTAAAACCATAATCAAGTAAAACATAATAAAATCCATTAAAAAATTAAATCTAATTAAAAAGAAACCCTAATCCAAACAAAAATCAAGCAAAATCAATGAAGTCAAAACCCAAATAAAAACTAATTAAACCAAAATTCAAACTAAATCCCTAATTATGTCATATAAAAATTGTTTAAATCTAAATTAAAACTCAAACACAACTTTAATCCACTTAAATTTAGAAAAACCCTAACTATTTAAACCCAAAACCCTAAATAAAAGGAAAAACCCCCAAATTAAACTAAAAACTCTAATTACACTAAAAACCATAATTAAAACACAAAAAAACATAATTAAATTCAAAATCCTAATTAAAACCCAAAAATAATTAAAATCCTAAAAACCCCAAATTAATTAAAATCCTAAAAACCCCTAATAAAAACAAATTAAACCAAAATTTAAACTAATTCCCTAATTAAGTCAAATAAAAACTAATTAAATCTAAATTAAAACTCAAAAATTAAACTTGAATCCACTTAAATTCAGAAAAACCCTAATTACTTAAACCCAAAACCCTAATTAAAATCCAAAACCCCTAAATTAAACTCAAAACCCTAATTAAAACACAAAAACCATAATTAAACTAAAAACCCTAATTAAAATCCAAAAAAACACTAATTAAACTAAAAAACCTAATCAAAATCTTAATCCCCTAAATTAAAACACAAAAACCCAAATTAAACTAATAACGTTAATTAAAACCTGAAAACCTAATTATATTCAAAATCCTAATTAAAATCCAAAACCCTAAAACCCTAAAATAATTAAAATCCTAAAAACTCCAAAGTAATTAAAAACGTAAAAAAAAGACCTAATTTAAAACCATTTAATTGAACCCTAAGTCACAAAATCAGAAATTTAATTGAAATCACAAAACCCAAAACAAACCCTAAAAAAAAAAAAAAAAAAAACCAAAACAAACCCTAAAAAAAAAAAAAACAAAAAAACCAACGAAAAACCAAAGTCGACTTGCAGGCCCAATTTAGCCCATTCATTCATCAATCAACAAACTTTATAAACCAGCAAAAATAATTATGGCACCCTGATTTCTCCAGCGACATCTCCGACGCCATCTCCAACAGGATCCCGCTTTCTCCAGAGCGGCTCCCTGTTTCTCTCGCAATCTCCTTCCTTTCCTCCTCCAGCATGTGCTCAATCCAATGGCGCCCAGCCCTATTGAGGAGGATGGATGGTGGGAGAAGGCTAGACTGGTGCTTAAAAGCCTTGGCCACTGACAGACCAAGGCTTCTCCTCTCGAAGCATGCTTTAGCCCATGAAAGACCTCCGCACTCAAACCACTAGAAGTGCAACACATTCCCCCACGTCTAGACCTCCTCCATCAGTCTTTTTCTGCAACCCAGAACCTCAACCACCGTCGCCAAAGGATCGGCCTAAAGGAATGCTGTTGAGCCTCACAGGGGAGGCACACCTTCCAGTTAGGTATTTCCCTCTTTTTGTTCAATTTTTTTCTTTTGGCTTAGGCCCCATTAGTCACTGGGGAGACCACCGCCACTGCACCGCCTTCCCTTGCCTCCGGTGGTAGGTTCACCACCACTAGTGAGGCCTCAGGCCTCCGGATCCCAGGTCAGGCCCCATGGGCCTCTCCTCCTTCTTCCTCCTCCTTCTCACTGAGTTCTCAGCACTCCGGAGAGGTCCTTCAGACCTCTCGTGCCTGAGAGTGCCGCTACTGCTCCGTCAAGACCCACGATGCCATCCAAACGCTCCCACTGCTCCCGACTGCCTCCTGAAGCTCCACTACACCACCATAAATCTTTCCAAGCCTCCACATCGCCGCTCCCAACCCTAGAGCCTTGTCTTCACCTTTGTCGTGACCATCACCGGAGCTCGCGACGAGGAGAGTACATTAGCCAGTCCCAGTCCTTGCCGACGTGTAACACACCGATCCTAGGCACGCTACCAAAACACAGTATCAAGCATAATTACACTAATTACAGAAACATCAAATAACTATAACTAAGATTCACCTTCAGGATCACAATGAGCGGCTAGAAGCACCAACTCCTGCACCGAAACTCAGCTGCACACGGTCAGCACCTGAAAACCAAATAGAACGCGTGAGTGACATCTAAGTCACCCAGTACGCGCTCCAAAACATACAAACCACAAAACCTCGGTAAAACCATAAATCTTACTTTTTTCAAAACATGGTTTTCTCTTTTTTGAAAATCATCTTTTCTTTTATTAAACAATCACTTGGGATTTCAATCCCAATCCCTTCCTTTTCAAAAGCGATGTTTCCTTTTCTTTTCTAAAAACATTTGGAAATTCATTCCAAAACCACTTTTTCTTACAAAACATTCCTTTACATTTCTTTCAAAAACCCTTTTGGAATTCATTTTCCCAAAACATTCCCCTTTTCAATAATTGGGATTTCTTCTCAAAACACACTTTTCAAATTCACATTTCTAACCAGATCCAGCATAAAACACAATGCCCCATTGGGCTCAAATCCAAATCATAAACTTTGGTTGGCAACTGGTTAAAACATCATCATTTGTTTTTGAGATTTTAGGACCATTTCATCAGTCCAATCCTGACCAACACACATTTCACTTTCTTTATTCACTTCCACTTTTCTTTACTGTTGTTACTTTGATCAGGGGTAACCAGGCACATAAGCAGTAGGCGAGGACATCCTTCCCCTACTTTCATGCACTGCCGCGATGAAATTCCCCTTGCGAGATGTCACCGCCTCGGCTAACAAGCCTCAATTTCATTTTCATAAGTGCACGGGGATACGTCTCTGTCTGATGCCCTAGTTGGTGACCCGAACAACTAGGTTCAATGACCCAGGCTCCGCCTACACCGCCAGTGACCCGAACAACTAGGTATGAAAACCCAGGCTCAGCCTACACCGCTATGAGCTCGGCAACCACATTATCAGTGTTCCATTTCAAAACCATTTTCATTTCATTCCATTCTTCTCATTGCATGACTCTATTTCCATGCAACACTTGACCCTCCACTAGGGTCCCAACTCAAGCCATGAAAACCATGCTTAAAGTTATAAATTTGGTCTCATGCTCAAAACCACATAAAACCATCTTTTTCATTCATTAATAGGGTATAAAACCCAAATCCATTTGTTTGGGGTTCCACTTGCCTCCATGTCACTACATGGGGAAACAAAATTCATATAAACCCAACATACCATTAAAACCACTTAACA
Source organism: Posidonia australis (assembly GCA_024699735.1). Lineage (NCBI taxonomy): Eukaryota > Viridiplantae > Streptophyta > Magnoliopsida > Alismatales > Posidoniaceae > Posidonia > Posidonia australis. Next base: position 3,965 of record JAMKQA010063568.1, on the reverse strand, counting down.
TTCATCAAAATTTCACATTTTAACATCCCAGGTTCAAGGCAAAAACAGCATACCGAATTTTCAATTCGGTATTCCGAAATTCCCTGTTTTGATATACCAAAAATTTTTAGTATGCCGAAACCCCCTGTTTCGGTCAATCGGGTTTTTTTGGTCTGTTGAAAGCAAGCATCTGGCTTAATCTGTCAGGATTTCGGCATACTGAATAAATTTGGTATACCGAATTCCTCGTAGACAGGGCACACCCTAGTATCGCAACGGCGGAAATCGCCCAAAGTGGGAGTCCCGATCGGTCCCTCAAAACATACACCATAAATTTCCATAAAATCATGGGGTGTAGACCCTTAATTCTACTTCAAAACCCCTAAACCATTCATGTTTCCATCAACCATACAAGGAGATAAAAATTCTCAAGGGAAACATGCTCAGAGTTAAACCTTGAAACATTTAGGGCATATCTACCCAAAACTCACGAAATTCACATAATCTAGCATGATCCCTACACATTCACATCATTTATCTCATTTCCACCATCCCTACTATTTTTCTACGATTTCTCATGCTTTTTCCATCATTATTCTTCAAGGAACAATAACAGAAGAATGGGGAGGGATCGCGTGCCTCTCTAGTGGCCTGCGTAACTCCGATGAGTTCACCGCACCCCGGCGTCGCCTCGACGAGCTCCACTGAACTTCGAGCCCCCAAGGAAGAACACACACACCCAGAACCTCCTCCTCCCAGCTCGCGAGCCCCCGCTCCCTCTCCTCTACCTTTCATCCCAACCACACTCCTCCCCTGCCCATGTCTGCCTCCCTCTCTTTATTTCCACCATTGATCACTTGGCATCGACCACCCATCCCATCGGAAGAGACGGGGAGGCACGGGCCTCTGTCGCTGGTGGCACGGGTGGATGAAGAGGAAGAAGAAGATGAAGAATGGGCGGAAGGGCATGGCTCATGAGAGAGAAAAAGGAAGGAGGAAAAATAAGAAAAGACAGGCACGCAAATCGAAGCAACTATGCATCCTCAAACCAGACTCCATATTGGTCCCAAATCACAAACAGGTACACAGAAGACCAACCACAAGCTCACACAAACAAGAAACAACTGATTATCCATTAATAAACCATTTAAGCAAAATTACAATTAATTACATGGTTTACAAATAAAAATGGATAATCAGGCCCAGATGTCACATCCTACCCCCTTAAAAGAATTTCGTCCTTGAAATTCAACTCTAATAAAACAAGTATGGGTACTGTCTTTAGATGTCCATCTTGCATTCCTAGGTAGCCTCCTCTGTACATGGTGTTGCCACTGAACTAACACCAATGGAATCACTCTAATCCTGAGGACTTGCTCTTTCCTGTCCAGTATCTGAACTGCATGATTAACCATAGTCAAGTCGTCCCGCAGCTCCTTTGGCAGCGTTGGTATCACCTGGCACGCATCGGCCAAACACTTCCTCAACAACGACACATGGAAGGTGTTGTGTACACCCGCCAACTCTGGAGGTAGATCTAGTCTGAAAGCCACCTCACCAACCCTCTTGGTAATCAGATACGGTCCGATAAATCTAGGGCTCAACTTGCCTCTCCTACCGAACCGCATTACACCCTTAGTTGGTTACAGCTTCAGGAAAACAAAGTCTCCTACTTCGAATTCCAGAGGTCTCCGCCTCCTATCGGCATAGCTCTTCTGTCGGCTTTGGGCAGACAACAACCTCTTTTTGATCAAATCCACCTTGCCCTCGTACTGCTGTACGATCTCGGGCCAAACTAACTGCCTCTCACCCACCTCACTCCAACAAGTGGGTGTCCTGCAGGGTCTTCCATACAATGCCTCATATGGTGCCATACCAATACTGGCGTGATAACTGTTATTAAAAGCATACTCGATCAGAGGTAAATGATCCTCCCAGCTGCCACCAAAGTCCAAGATGCAGGCCCTCAACATGTTCTCTAGTGTTTGGATAGTCCTCTTTGTGTGGCCATCCGTCTAGGGGTGGAAAGTAGTGCTAAAATTCAACAATGTGCCAAAAGCCTCCTACAGAGCTCCCCAAAATCTCGATGTAAACCTCTTGTCTCTGTCAAACACAATAGACATTGGGACACCATGCAATCTCACAGTCTCTTCCACATAGAACTCTGCCAGTTTTGCCAAAGGAAGAATCACCCTCATTGGCAAGAAATGTGCCGATTTTGTAAGGCGATCCACTATCACCCACATAGTATCATTCTTTCTTCGGGTTCGCGGCGAATCCATCACAAAGTCGATCGACACATCTTCCCATTTCCATACTGGAATGTCCATAGGCTGCAAAGTCCCTCCGGGCTTATGGTGCTCTATCTTCATCATCTGGCAAGTTGCACACTTCACCACATACTCAACAATCTCTCTCTTCATTCTAGGCCACCAAAAGTTCCTCTTTAGGTCTTTATACATCTTGGTGCTACCTGGATGAATAGAGTATCTGGAGCGGTGGGCTTCATCCAACAAACTGTTCTTGATTTCTTCTGTATGAGGTACATATAATCTCAAGTCATACCTCAACCCACCATCCACCCCAACAGAAAAATGAGGGGCATTACCAGCTTCGAGCTTCCTCCAGATATCTGACACAAAAGAATCACTTGGCTGAGCTGTGACAATCGCCTCGATCATCCTTGGGCGAACAGACAAGTTAGCTAGCACTACCCTGGCGGGTCCCTGAGACTGCCTTCGAGGCCTTCATTCCACTAGTCCCTCCAATAATCTCCATTCATGGATCATCAGTCTAGCCATCACATGAGTGTGTCTGCTCAGAGCATTTCCAACTACATTAGCCTTCCCTATGTGGTAGGACAAACTGAAATCATAATCCTTAATATACTCCACCTAGCGCCTCTGTCTTAGGTTCAAATCTTTCTGAGTAAAGATGTACTTCGGACTCTTGTAATCTGTGTACACCTCAAACTATTCCCCATATAGATAATGCCTCCAAATTTTCATGGCGAACACAATAGCAGCCATCTCTAAATCATGGGTGGGATAATTCTTCTCATGATCTTTCAGCAGGCGCGAGGCATACGCCACCACCCTACCATGCAGCATCAACACACACCCAAAACCAATCCCATAGGCATCAATGTAGACTGTAAAACCGCCACTCCCAAAGGGCAAAGTCAAAACTAGGGCAGATACCAGACGAGCCTTCAACTCATTTAAGCTCTCCCCGCACTGCCAATCCCAGGCAAAGTGCACTTCCTTCCTAGTCAATATGGTCAATGGTGCAGCAATCATGGAGAAATCCCGAATGAATCTCCTATAATATCCTGCTAGGCCAAGAAAACATCGAATCTCAGTCAGTGTCTTCGGTCTGGCCCAGCTTTTCACAGATTCCACTTTAGCTGGATCTACCTTGATGCCTTCTCCTAAAATAATATGACCAAGGAAAGACACCTCTTCCAGCCAAAACTCGCACTTGGAGAACTTGGCATAGAGCTGATGCTGCCTCAACGTCTCCAGTATGATCCTCAAGTGCCTCCGGTGGGTCTGAACATCCAGAGAATATGCCAAAACAACATCCACAAAAATAACCACAAATTGGTCCAAATAGGGCCAAAACACCCTATTCATCAGGTCCATAAAGGCAGCTGGAGCATTAGTCAACCCAAATGACATAACCAAAAACTCATAATGTCCATAATAGGTGCGAAAAGCTGTCTTCTGCACATCTGGCTCACTAATCCTCAACTGATGGTATCCAGATCTCAAGTCTATCTTGGAAAACACCGATTCCCCCTGCAACTGGTCGAACAAATCGTCGATACTTGGTAATGCATACTTGTTCTTAATAGTGATCTGGTTCAACATCTGGTAATCTATACAGAGCCGAAGTGAACCATCCTTCTTCTTCACAAACAGAACCGGTGCTCCCCAAGGTGAAACACTAGGACGAATGAATCCCTTATCCATCAGTTCTTGCAG
>JAMKQA010063567.1:0-10777 GCA_024699735.1 Posidonia australis | reverse complement strand
CATTTTGGTTTTATTTCGTAGACTTGTACTTTGTCTTTATTGTTTTTTGCATGATTTTTCATGTGTATGGTTTTCCTTGTCTTCCATAATAGATTAGGCGGCGACTCCGTTTTATTTTGCTTTTTCGACGTGATTTTGCCGACCGATTTCGCATTCATTTGCGGAATCTCCTCGCCGGCATGGTTACAAGGGGTCACTTCTAAAACACTAGTGGGCTTTGATACCTCCAAGTTTCCACACTTCACCTTACCACCGGGCTTTAAACCGCCAAAGATGAGGAAGTATGATGGGGCAGGTGATCCAAGGAACTACTTAGCCATATTCATTATTGATGCCCTGCCCTATAGATATGACCCAAGGCTTACTGTTTACCTCTTCTTCAAGACATTGGAGGGGGAGGCCCTTAAATGGTTTGATACACTCACAACATACTGTAAACACCTCGATTTTGAGGCGTCTTGTAGGTGAACTCTCCAAAAGTGTTGCTTTGGATACGGCAAGTCTTAACCTCATCTTGGTTACCCTAAGCCTATAGCAAACTCATGGTCCGATTAACAATTTAGGCAGCTAGGTGGAGAGCACCAATGGAGAGCACCAATATGGAGCACCAAATTAGAGCACCAAGCTGGTGCACCAAGCTAGTGCATCAAGGTGGCGCACCAAGCTAGCGCATCAAAGTGGCACACCAAGCTGGCGCACAACCACTTTTCAGGGTGCTGGCTGTTGACTTTCCATCTTCTGTGCTTGTAACCCTCACTTGTGAATATTCCTTACGAATCTACGTAAGTCTGTTGAGTTTCGAGGCTTTTTGCATCACATACCTCTTCATTCTCTTTAAAAGGCCATCTATAAGCAACCTTTCTTCTCTCTTGGCTGTCCACCCACTCTTAGCAACCAGCTCCCTTGCATTCTTGAGCACTCACTTGCATCCCTGAGCATCCTTAGCTGTGTCCAAAGCACCAAGGAGAAGCCACCTCGAGTCACCAAGGAGTACATCAAAGGTATGTCTCTTGACACTTCCATGTAATCTCTGCATAGTACTTTACATAGAGCACACACTGCAAATGTAGTATAGCATTTATATGTGGTCAATACTTGCTCTCGTTATGTTGATATTTGCTTGCACCCTTCGCTATATTGATGTTCACTTGCACTATCTTGCTTAAGTTGAAGTTTAAGTTGCTTTCTCTATGAAGTTCTGTTTGATGTTTGGCTATTATAATGCTTGCTTGTACCATGACATGCCTTTTGCATCCCATATCATATTTCCATGCTATTTAAATCATCTAAGATATTCCCATGCTTCATAAAGAAAACATGTGTAACTGCAGTCCTTGTGAACCCATGAAAATGCTTAGAAAGGAGAGAATGAAGTGAATGTTCAAGATTTGATTTCTTAACATGATTATGTTCCCTGACATCTGAAATAATGATATGAATAATATTTCAAGTGATTGTCTCCATGCATTTGATCCAGGCTCTGAAGTCAGACCACAGTCTAAAACAGAGTATCTGGAGTGCACCAGGCTGGCGCACCAGCCTAGTCACAGGGTGCAAGCAGCCAATTTTGCATCATGATCTGCATGTTATTTTGATTGTCTTGGACCTGATCTTTCTAATGTTTGTTCTTTGATATATCATGATCATTTATGCATAATTTCAACATATAATAGCACTATTTGTTTTAGTTTTGCATCTAGTGAAGTTAGCTTATTACCTGGATTTGGTGAACTGGTGGCTTTTCAAGACTCTCTGTGTAGAGTTATTTTGCTTCAGTTTATGATCCAAACCCACGTAGCATGGCTAGGATTCATTGGCTTTTATCAGAGTAAGGTTGTGTGGTCTTGTGTGAGGCATATTGCCCTTGAGCACAAGGCCCATGTCATGTTTTCTTGGGTTTTCTCTTTCCTTTATGACCTTGTGGAAGAAGGGGAAACTCACTCACATGTGATCTGGTCTTTTAGATGTCTATGATGCATTTTCAGATGATTTTATGCATGTTTGCAAGATTTTATATCACTTCACTGGCACACTTTTCTGGCACACATCAATAGCACACATAGGTGGCGCACCACATAGGCGCATGTAGATGGCGCACCAAACTGGTGCACCACACAGGCGCACCTGCCTGTTTTTCACTGCACACAATAGCTTTTTGGCATGGTATTTAGCATGATTCCCGATTTGCTTTGCCTTTGGTTATCTTTGGGTGTCCTCCTGGATATATCAGGATGACTCCAGTCTATTTTCATCCATTTTTATGCATGGTAGCTTAGGTTTTGCATATAGCAAAGTGAGGACGAAAGTCACTCGGTGTTATTGGATCTTTGGTCATATCCGTGCAATATCTTTGCACCGGTGTTTGATCCACCACTCGGGTGACCTTTCTGAGCATTAGGACACATCCTACAGTCCATCCACCCATGTTTGGCATAAGGCACCACTTGCATATAGCATGGCATGGCATACCGCCCTTGGGCGTACAGAGATAGGCCGAAAAGCCAACATTTCATATAAGTAAATGAGAAACCCATGAAAGACTGATTTTTCAGGTGCACGAGGGTGCCTAATACCTTCCTCGTGCATAACAGGGATCCTTGCCCATTTTTTCTAGTTCATGATTGACCTTTTCCATTGGTTTTATTGCATGGTTTTAATGTTTTAAAACGGTTTTCCTCATCTCTCGTTTTTTAAGTAGACTAGGTGGCGACTCCTAATATTTTATCATTTGCTTTTTATTGTTTTGCCGTGACTTTGCCAACCCTCGCGCATTTGGCCTTTCGCGCCACACCCGAGGCTGTCGTCGGCATGGTTACACATACGATCTCCAATACTTCAAAACGATGGAAGGGAAATTCCTAAACTAGTACAGCCATTGTGTGCCACACAAGCCTACAATTGGAGATCTCTTCACTGAAAAGATGAAACCAAATAAAGACTTTATCACTTATGCAAGCCGTTGGAGGGACATGGTAGCCAGGGCTGAGTGCTACATCTCAGAAAGTCAAGCTATGGAAATCACAGTCAAAAATACTACCGGCGCACTCAGAATAAGCCTATTTGCGGGTGATTTCCACACGTATCCCCAACTATATCAACGTGTTGCCAAAGTCCTCCGCAACAAAGATGATTTACCCTTCCTGGTGTTTGAAGGGAAAAGTAAAAAGAAGGTTGCAGGGCACACCATAGAGGGAATCACAAGGGGTGTCGCATAGATCTCAATGTAGTAGGTTCGAAAGGGACTCAAGGACCGTCAACATAAGGAATCTCTGACCCAACCCTAGCAACAGTATTAACATCCCCACAGCCTCAACCAAATCAATACCAAGGGCCTACAATGTAGTACCAGCCATAATGCCCACAACTGCAACAATGGCAGCAGCAGCAGCCACCAGTCTACTACGTATATGCACAACAGGTGCAACCCAACAATCAGTACCATGGACAGCAATAAGGGCAGCACTAGGGACAAAGGAACTACCATAATGTCCCCCCACCACCAAACTACATAGGGCCAAAATGGTAGCATTATCTGCCACTCCCAAAAGCGCTCAGCTATGTATTCAGGATGTTGGTCGAAAGTGGAGATCTACAGCTCCCAATGCCTAGGCCACATGCTCACGATGCTGATATGACTAAGTATCGTGTGTAAACACCCCGATTTTGAGGCGGCTTGTAGGTGAATTCTCCAGAAGATGTTGCTTTGGATACGGTAAGCCTAACCTTAATTGAATTTTATCTGGCACCTTGGTTACCCTAAGCCTATAGCAAACTCATGGTCCAATTTACAATTCAAGCAGTTAGATCTCAAGCACCGACGTGAAGCACCACAATGGCGCACCAAGCTAGCGCACCATTGTGACACACCAAGCTGGCGCACAGCCACTTTTCAGGGTGCTAGCTATTGGCTTTCCATCTTCCGTACTTGTAACCTTCACTTGCGAATATTCCTCACGAATCTACGCAAGGCTGTTGAGTTTCGAAGCCTTTTGCATCCCAAGGAGTTATCTCTTGATTTTCTTTAAAAAGCCATCCATTAGCAGCCTTTTGACTCTCTTGGCAACTCATCTCTCTTGGCTGAGGTACCTACCATCTCTTAGCTAGTCACCCACTCCCAGCAACCTACACCTCAATTCCTAGAGCACATTCTCACATCCTAGAGCACTCCCAGCTGAATCCAAGGCAACAAGGAGGAGACACCTTGAGCCATCCAAGGAGGAGACACCCTAGGCAAGGTAAGGCCCTTTACCTATCTCTACTTAGGTTTTTTAGATCATATCCGGAATAAAGCATGCAACCAAACTAATATATGGTTTATATAGCAATGTTCTCTCTTGCCTTTTGTGATATTTTGGATGCTCCTTCATTTATGCTTATTGCTTCTGTGTCGTAATGATCTCTGCACTGTATGGTTCTGTTTTAACAATGAATCTTGATCCAATGTAGCCACTAGCTATCGAATGAACTGTAAATCATCCTCTCTACATGTTTATCATTTCTGCATGATCAGTAAGCCAACTAAATCACTGCACAACCCATAAAATCATCAACAGTAGCTACAACCCTTGTAATCCATGAGTATGCATAACTTGAAGAGAGAGTGATAAAAGGGTTTTCATGCTTGTATCTTTATCATATTTAAGTTATCTGGCATCTAGATAAATGGTCTGGGTGGTCAGTAACCTATTCAGTTGCATGCATTTAGTCCTAACTCTGAGATCAGACTGCAATCTGAAATAGAGTATTTAGGGTGCACCAACCTGGCGCACCTACCTGGTCGCAAGGTGCAGGCAGCCAACTTTGCATTATAATCTGTATGTTATTCCGATTGTCTTGGACTTTGGTTTTCATGATGTGTTATCCCTGATATGTCACGTTCTTGTGTGCACGATTTCAACATGTGATAGTACTGCTTGTTTAAGTTTTGCATCTAGCATAGTCAGCCTGTTACTGGGGTCTAGTGAACTGGTTGCCCCATGGACTCTTGTTTGAAGAGTTGTTATGCAACAGTCCATGATCCAGAACCGGGAAGCATGGCTGAACCTCATTAGTTTCATTTAGTATGAGGGTTATGTGGTCTTGTGTGAGGCATATTGCCCTTGAGCACAAGACCCATATCATATTTTCTTGGGTTTCCCCCTTCCTTTATGACCCTGCGGAAGAGGGGAAGACCCACTCATATGTGATCGGGAGTTTTAGATATTCATGATATGTTCTCAGATGATTTTATGCATATTTACCAGGTTCTATATAACTTCACTGGCACACTTTTCTAGCACACCTCAGTAGAGCACATAGGTGGCGCACCAGACTGGCGCACCAGTCTAGCGCACCTGCCTGTTTTCCACTACACACGGTGGTTTTTGGCATGATGTTTCGCATGGTTTCCGATTTGTTTTGCCTTTGGTTTTCTTTGGGTGTCTTCCTGGACATATCAGGATGACTCCAGTTTGTTTTCATCCATTTTATGCATGATAGCATAGGTTTTGCATATAGCAAAGCAAGGACATTAGCCGCTCGGAGTTGTTGGATATTTAGTCATGTCCGTGCAATATCTTTGCACCGGTGCTTGATCCACCACTTGGGTGACCTTTCAGAGCATTAGGACATATCCTACAGTCCCTCTACCCATGTTTAGCGTAAGACATCACTTGCATGTAGCATTACCTTGCTTATCACCCTTGGGCGTACAGAAATAGGCTGAAAAGTCAACATTTCATATAAGTAAATGAGAAACCCATGAAAGACCGATTTTTCGGGCGCACGAGGGTGCCTAATACCTTCCTCGTGCGTAACAGGGATCCTTGCCCATTTTCTAGTTCATGTTGACCTTTTCCATTGGTTTTATTGCATGGTTTTAATGTTAACGGTTTTCCTCATCTCCCATTTTTAAGTAGACTAGGTGGCGACTCCCGCATTTTATTATTGTTTTTTTTATTTTTGTCGTGACTTTGCTGGTCCTCGTGCATTTGGTCTTCAATGCCAAGCATGAGGCTATCGCTGGCATGGTTACATCCTGCATACCATCAAAGGAATGGGCATATCCTAGAAGAGTGCTTTGTGTTGAAAAACAAAATATATAATTTAAATGACAAAGGGGAAATCATGTGGCCTGCTCTGAGGGAAAGACTGAAGACAGCCTTGGATGCAAATATATCAAAACCCCATGCCAAACCACGTCGTAACTCATGTGGATACCGAAGCCAAATGGCCGACAACTCAAGCTGAAGTGGTAACCTTTCAACATGTATAAGCGAACCTGGACTTAAGACCACCTGACGCTGAAGGAAAGGAATCTGATGAGTTAGAGATGCCAACCCAGGAAGTCCTGTCTGATGATGAAGGGGAAGTTAAGACAGATGTTACATAGGATCCTCCGCCGGATAAGCTCGCTGATGATACCAGCCTCTTCAATCACCTCGACATTCTCCCCAATGATGGCCAGCAGCTGCCTAACAATTTGGATGATGGAGACCTTTTTGTACTGGCTAGAGAAATCATCGTAGGATTTGAGTAGAGGAACATCACCTTCAAGGATATAGAGCTACCACCACTGGAGGAGCATTCTTGCCTGCTGATCATCTCTATAGCTATCAATGATTACCCCCTGACAAGAGTGCTCGTCGATACAGGCGCCAGCAGGAGTGTTTGTTCCATATCCACTCTGGACTACTTGGGCATTGAGGAAGACTGGATCACTAAACACCATTTCACCTGTGTAGCATATGATCAAAGTCTAAGGGAGGCGATCGGTACATCCCAACTAGATATCACCATCGGTCCCCTCACTAGCATTACCACAGTTGTCATCATGGAACGGGACCTAACTGAGCCCCTAATTCTAGGAAGATCCTGGCTAGCAAAATTCCTGGCCATTGCCTCCCCAGTACATTAATGCCTCAAATTCAAACATCAGGAAAAGGTAGTCACCATTCAAGCTGATCACGATATATATGAGGGGATGACTTGGGTACAAGCGTCGCTAGAGCTCGCCAATGGAGAACCACCCTCATGATTGTCCAACGGGTGGTCGGTAGGAGGATGGATCAATGATCCTTACTGACCTGAGGACACACCAAGCTTCTAAGGATTTCAGGACGAGATAGGCATGAGCTTCGCACGAAGACATGTTCAGTCACTTTATGTGAGCTCTATGTAGCAGGGCCCATCACTGCTCTGCCACAGACAAATCAAAAACCAAGGGCAGTCCCTGTTAAGAAGGTTCACGTCACTGATCAAGTCCACTGAGGCCCATGAAGCTTACCAACACGCACCCATCACCAGAATGGGTAGAATTTTGAATCAAGTTGCGCTACCTCCAGCCACTGCAGAAAGAGTCTTACTTCCCTTACAACAATAGTTCGATGTACCCAGAAGAACAGAGAAAGAGTTTGACATCCTGGGACAGCTAAGAAAGACGCAAGCCAGGATATCCATTTACGAGATAATCAAACCCTTAGAACGACATCGAGACATCTTGATGGATGTCTTGAAGAAAGCTTAAGTACCAGAAGACATGCCTAGAGAATCACTGGTAGTAGTTGTGGTGGCAGCCTTCATTGAGCCCACCTTATTCTTTATAGATTCTGAACTAGCTTCTCTCGAAAAGAGGACCATACCTTTAAGTGTTACTGTAACGATAAACAATTATGAACATTGTAGTTGTAGACACCCTGATTTTGCAGTCACTTGGCAGTAGGCTCCTCTAGAAAGATGTTTTAGTTGCGACCACCAAAACCCTGACTTTCAAACCTAAAAGCCTAAACTCTAGCTCAACCTAAACTCACAAACCCACTCAAGCCTACAAACCCCTTCAGGCCCACACTAGTCTGCTCTGACCTATTCAAAATTAAAACCAAACAAAACTCATCTAAAACATTTAAAATCCAAATTAATCAAATAAAAAACCCAATTAAAACTAAGATCAAATAAAATCCAATCAAATCCACTTAAAATCCAATTTAATCAAGTGAGAACCCTAATTAATACCAAAATTAAATAAAATCCACATAAAATCCAAATTAATCAAATAAAAACCCCAATTAAAACCAAAATTAAATAAAATCCACTTCAAATCCAAATTAATCAAGAGAAAACCCTAATTAAAACTAAAATCAAATAAAATCCATTTAAACCACTTTAATCCATTTAAATTCAAGAAAATAACTAAATTAAACTTAAAACCCTAATTTAAACTCAAAACTCTAATTAAATCCAAAAACCCTAATTAAACTAAAAATCCTAATTAAAATCTCAAAAACCTAATTTAAACTCAAAACTCTAATTAAAATCCAAAAACCCTAATTAAACTAAAAACCTTAATTAAAATCTAAAACCCTTAAATTAAACTAAAAACCCTAATTAAATACTCAAAACCCTAATTTAAACTTAAAACTCTAATTAAAATCCAAAAACCCAAATTAAACTAAAAACCCTAATTAAAATCTGAAACCCCAAAATTAAACTCAAAACTCTAATTAAAATCCAAAACCCTAAAACCCTAAAATAATTAAAATCCTAATTTAAAACCAATTTGTTAAACCTTAAATCACAAATTCAAAAAATTTAATTAAAATCATAAAACTAATTAAAAACCTAAAGAATATAACCCTAAAACAAAAAAGCAGAAAAACTTAAAATCCAAAGGCCCATCTGCTAGGCCCAAAACCAAGCCCAATATCCCATTTAATCCATAAATCAAAAAACTTAGGTAAAGCCAAAAAATAATTCTGACGACCCCTTTAATTTTTGGCGAGATCTCCGACAATCACTTCGACATCTCCGGTGCCTGCTTCTCCTGCCCCGTGATCTCTAGTCGACTACTCCTCTAGCTCACGCTGATCCAACGGTGACCAGGCCCTAGAGAAGGATCTACGACGTGAAGGAAGCCCGCCGGAGTTTAAAAAGCCCAACCGCCGACGAGCCATCGCCTGAAAACAAGCCCTTCCCTGAAAAAGCATCTTGGATGCCCCTCCTCTTTTGAACTCCCTCCTTCCAGCGCTTGGAACCCACTGAGACCACCACTCGAAACCCAAGAGAAGCCCAGCCATTTTCCCCACGTCCAGAGCTCCCTTTCCAGCCCTTCTTCAGCTTCAGACCCCCAGCCACCGTCACTAGAGCAACCAGAGGACCATTGTCGAGCCCCGTAGGAAGACAATCTGGTCGTCCCTAGGTATTTTCCTCCCTCTTAGCCCTTTAATTCAGGTTCCTTTAGGCCCGTAGATCTGTCTCTTCTCCTCTGGATCATGCATCGCTGGAGTTGACAGGCCTCGCCTGCCGTCTGCTCTGCCTCCAGTGGTGGGTTCACCACCATCGGTGAGGCCTCAGGCCTCTGGGTCCAGGGGAGGCCCCCACAGGCCTCTCCCCCTTCTTTCCTCCTCCTCCTCCCTGGGCTCCCTCCACTCAAGAGGAGTCTCCTTGGCTTCCACGACCAGTAGCCTCCGTCGACCATCAACTGCCGTCGTCGAGACCCCCTGTGCACTCCAAACGTCCCCCGTTGCTCACGACCACCTCCGAGAGACCCACCACATCGTCATGAACCTCGCCAAGCTGCATCGTCGTTGTTCCAGATCCTGGAGCACTGCCCCAACCTCCGTCGCAGTCATCTTTGACGTAGGAGATAAGGGGAACATTCCAGACCTTCCCAGTTCACGCCGACACCTCCAAAGGCCTCCTCGTATCGCCTCGATGCTCCTTCGACCTCCGCTCGAGCCTGACCGTCGCCAAAGCGCCGCTGCCACCTTGTCGTCATCTTCCCCAGCGTCGACAGTCCACCTTGCCGGAGCCAGAGGTGGGGAGGGCATCTCAGGCCACCCCAGTCCTGTCCACCGCACCTGAGAGCTCTGCCACGCTGTCCCCAAGCTTCCCTAACCGTCGCCCGCCTTCCTCCGCCGCTGTGCCACCGCTGAAGACCCACTAGAGTCCTCGCCGGAGACTAGGCGCTGATGAACTTCGAAGGATGTCTTTTTAGTTTAAATCCAGTTAGTTTTAGGACTTTACAGTTAGGTCCTTAAATCATTTCTTTTAAGTCCTACTTGTTTATATTTAAATCCTTGTAGTTTTAAAAAAACTTTTATTTCTTTTATTGTTTCTGTAAGAATTGCATGTAGCCCCCTACATATTTTAATTTTTTATCTTCATTGCATTCTGTGACCATGTCGGTGGAACCCCTAGGCGCGGTTCTCCACCTACTCCGGTGTGCGGAAACACACGGGGAGATCCGATACAGTCACGGCGAAAATGGTGAATCCGGAGGAAGAAACAAGACCCAGAAACACCAAAGGAAAGACAAAAGGATAAGGAAAGGAGTTGCCACCTAGTCTTTTAATGGAAAGACGAGGAAAATCAAAACACACAAAAAGGCAGAAAGTTAACAAGATGCAAAGATGCATGTGTGATCCGTGCCTAATGGATAATACTTGTATGAATGCAGGCCAGAGAAAGGGTGTAGACACCCCGATTTTGAGGTGACTCATTGATAAGGCTCTAGTTGTTGCTTTGGATGTGACTGATCCTTAAGCCAACCTCAAACCCGTAGCAGACCCGCAGCCCAATTAGAAAACCAGACAAGTAGGGGAGAGCACTTAGCTAGCACACTTACCTGGCACACTTAGCTAGCACACTTAGCTAGCACACCTCCCTAGCACACATAGGTGGCGCACATAGCAGGCGCACACCACTTCGCAGGCTGCGGGCTGCTGGCTTTCCACCTCCCATGACTGTTACCTCTAGCAACGAATATGCCATGGAATCTTCCAGGCTTTTCGTCTACGAGGCT
>JAMKQA010063566.1:0-10032 GCA_024699735.1 Posidonia australis | reverse complement strand
AAAATCCTAATTTAAAACTAATTAATTAAGTCACAAAAACCTAAAATGAAAAAAAACCTAAAAACTCTAAATCATTCAAAGAAATTAATTTAAAATCTTATAACTAAATTCAAACCTCAAAAACTTTAATTTAAAAACAATTAAATTTTAAAATAACAGAACCAAAATCATAAACCTAATTAAGAACCTAAAACCAAAAATCATGAAACTAATTAAAAACCTAAAATCAAAAATCAAAATCTAAAGCTGAAAAGTCAAAATCCTAAAAACCTAAAACCAAAATCAAAACCAAAATACTAAAAAAAAACCAAAAGCCCACTCGTAGGCCCAACCCAAACCAAGCATAATTAAGAACTTAGGAAATTGAAAAATAAGGGAATAGTGTCATCTTCTTCCTCCCTCAACGACACCCACTCTCCCCATCTTCTTCATTCCCACGTTTCCCCAACTGCCAGCCATGATCTCCTCGCGTTACCCATCCCTTAAAGCCTAGAGAAACCACCTTCATGGGGAAGGCTAGCAATGGAACGGAGAGCGTCGACAAGAGGAAGAAAACAGAGAGACCATCGGAGGAGAAAACCATCTCCACGCCCTGATCCAGAGAAACTCACCCAATTTCACCACCTCCG
Organism: Posidonia australis; assembly: GCA_024699735.1. Taxonomy (NCBI): domain Eukaryota; kingdom Viridiplantae; phylum Streptophyta; class Magnoliopsida; order Alismatales; family Posidoniaceae; genus Posidonia; species Posidonia australis. The sequence continues at coordinate 9,403 of JAMKQA010063566.1, read as the reverse complement.
GAGCCTTTCTCCAAGCCAATTTGCATTCCTGGAGGTCCCCTGAGACGCCACCAGCGCATAAGCCCAGAGGAGCGCCGTCGCCGTCGCCGGAGGATAGCCAGACTGCCATCTAGGTACTCCTCTTCTTCTTCTGTTTCAATTCATAGCATGCCCCGTAGTTGCCTCTGGGTTCCTTGAGCCATTCGCGGTGGGGATGGCGCCTCTGTACGCCGTCATTTTCATCACCATTGATGGGTTCACCTTCTCCGGTGAACCCCACAAGCCCCTGCGGAGGAGGGAGGGCCCTGGGCCCTTGCCTTTCCTTCCACCTCCTCCACTGGGAGTAACGTTGCTCCAGAGGAACCTCCCTAGGCCCCTTGCATACCGGACGCTCCCCTACCGTCGCCGGGCCCCCTCACAGTCGCCGCCGTCACCGCTGCACCCATCGTCGAAGCAGGAGAAGGGCGCAGCACCCCGAGTCGATCCAGCCGCTCCCGCAGCCACCAGGCGCACCATGGAGGGCCTCTGGAACTTCCCCAGCCGTTTCCACGCCTTTCCGCCGCTGCAACCCATCCTGCGACGTTGACGGCATGCCTCGCCGGAGCTCACGACAGGAGAGGCACCCCACGCCGTTCCAGCCTCATTCGAGATGCTCCACACCTCCGCCTTGCTCCCCCGGAGGTTCCTCGCCGTTCACCGTGACGACCCAGCCTCCCCATCGTCGCCGCGCTCTCCCGCAGTCGCCTTCTTTGGCGACAGCCGCCGCTCGCTGGAGCCCGAGGTGGGGAGGGTCATCTCGGGCCTCCGCAGCGCAACCCACCGCCTCGGGGGAGCTCGTCGTAGCTCCCCCTTGCTTCTTCGACCGCCGCCACCGCTTCCCAGCCTCTGCACCGCCGCCGGGTGTTCGCCGGAGTTGCGCCGGCAAAAGGGGTTGCGGGCGATGCGCCAGCGATCTTCGAATAGAAGATAATTGGTTTTTTGATTTCTTATTTTAAGTTTTTTAATATTCACATTTAGGTCCACATTGTAATTACTTTTAGGTCCTTAGAATTACTTTTCAGTCCTTTTTATTACATCTAGGTCCATTCATTTACATTTCAGTCCCTTAAGTTTTAAGATAATTTTTATTCTTAGTTTTCTACGGTGACTTTTGCATGTGAGCCCCTGTTCTTTCTTAAAATCATTCTGGAAGTTCATTTTGTTGTTAATTTTGCATTACAAACCCTGTGCTTTATAAAATACTTTCTGGAAGTTCATTTTCTTTAGGAAAATCGCACGGAAATCCTTATAATTTTGCAAAATGTTCCCAGAAAGCTTATTTTGATGGAAAAATTGCATTTAAACCCCTGAACTGTTTTGAAACCTTCCAGAGTTTTCATTGTTGTGGTTTAATTGCACAGCAGCCCATGGATTTGTTCTAAATGTTTTCAGAAGCATAATTTTCCTAGGCAAATTGCATTTAAGCCCCTATGTTTTACAGAAAGCATCCAGAGAGCATGTTTTGATGTGAATATTGCATGGAACTCCCAGAACTTCTTAAAAAAAAACGTTCCAGAAGCATGATTTTCCTGAGTAAATTGCATTTAAGCCCCTGTTGCTTACAGAAAGCATCCAGAGATCATGTTTTGATGTGAAAATTGCATGGAACTCCCTGACTTTGTTTTAAAAATATTCCAGAAGCTTGTTTTCATGGTTTAATTGCATTTTGCCCCTCTGAATTTTTGAATTTCTCCTGGAATGCTTTGTTTGCTGGGCTTTTTCCAGTTTAGCCCCTATACTTTGTAGAATTTTTCTTATTGCCTGTTTTCAAGAGTCAAATGACCATTTTGCCCCCTGAAAATTCTTGAATCATTTATGAGACATTTCCTTGCATTTTTACCCAGATTTTATATAGAATTGATTTGCATGCACGTATTAATGGGTAAACTGCATTCTAACCCCTAGAGAGCTTCCATTTGACTAGGAGGGCACATTCGACTCCAGATTTCTTCATACTTGCATGAAATGTGTTTTCCTATGTGTTTCTCGATGATTTGGGCTTCCGGACATCAATTTTCCTCGGATTTGGGCTTTTTGCACAAAATCCCCAGCAGTTTTTAGATTTGCACACACACTTGCATTTTGCATACTTTTCACATCTTTTCGTATGGTTTTTCCCTTCTTTTTTGCCTTACTTGGTGCACGCTTTCTAGCTTTGTTCCAAACGTTGTTTTCTCCTCGTTTTCCGAGTTTTCCTCGATTTTTCGCGGTTTTTGACTTGTTTTGGTTTTCCATCGCCCGAGGGCGTACAGTAAAAGACTTGTCATAGCCAACATTTGACCCCATCACGGATTATTTTTTTCCCCTTTTTTTGATTTTCACGATTTTCCTCATCGCCCGAGGGCGTACAGTAAAAGGCTTGTCAAAGCCGACATTTAACCCCATCATGGGTTATTTATTCTCCTTTTGATTTTCACGACTTTTTCCATGATTCTGAGAATACGGGTTGACTTGACTTTTCATCCTTTTGACATCAACATGCTTTTCGAACGCGTTCTTTACAACAACATCGTCATTTCATGCGGTTTTCTACAATTTTCTCAATTCACGTGGATTTCTCTGCAATTTTTGCACATTGTCCTTCACATCCATCCAATCTTGTCTAGGCACTCTCATCAGCATGATTAGGACACAATTTAGGCATAGCAAACACTCATTCAGCCTCTAGCAAGCGAATCAGACTAGAAATATCGAGTTTCTCGGGCGTACAGGGGTGCCTGACACCTTCCCCGTGCGTAATAGGAATCCTTACTCATCCTCCGGTTAGTAGACATCCGGCCTTCACGTTTGCATCTCATCCATTCACTTTTAGTGAATCATTTACGATTTTCCTTGTCTTTCCATTAAAAGACCAGGTGGAGACTCCATTTCTCCTCCCCTCTCATCCCGTCTCGCGCCCTTGCCGTCTCAGCATGGCTGTGGTCTCCCTACCCCTCCCTCCGGGTCGGGCACGGTCACAATGGGTTAATATGAAACCATTGAATTTTTGCAAGTTTAATTATTAACATAAAAGTCTTAAATTGACTTTATTTTTGATCTATAGTCTTTATAGATAATTTAGATCAATATCTAATGTTTAAATTTTTTACATGATCGATATATAATGAAATATTCAAGAGATTTAGGAAGTGGCTCACTACGAACAAGGGAGCTCTTAGGCTCATTTTATCTTTTCCTTATATTTCTATATGAATTAAGGCTATATATATAAAGATAGTGAGTTTACAAGGATATAAATGAACTTCAAATTGGGGTGTGTGTGCATAGGTAGCGTTTGGAAACGATTGTTTTTGACACCTTATTGGAAATAATCATTTATGGATAAAATGTTGATCCAAACATATAAAAAAAAAGCCAACTTATTTAAAAATACCAGCTTATTTCTCAAGTGTAAAATTCATCAAAAACGTTAAAAATGAAAAACTATGAGCGATAGTTTTTTGAAAAAAGCAAGCTTTTCACTATAATTAGTTTACCTATAATCGTTACCAAACACTACCATAGAGATGAGTTCTAATGTATCTTCTCTATTTTTGTTAAAATGAGATAAACCATTTATATATTCATTAGATTTAGACACTATGGATAGAAATAAGACCATCATTTAGAAGGATGATGGTTTTCCCTTTTTTTTCTGTTTTCCCTTCAAATGAGAGACGGTTGCAATTTTTGGCAACCACCCAAGAATAACGCCTCTTATCCTTTGAGATTACAAATTAATATCATCCAATTTTGGTTTATACATAAAAACATTTATTCTCATTTTTTTTTGGGATAGTATCCTTTATTTGTGGGATTTTTATGCAAAATGCCATATCATCATTATTTCGTATTTTTTGTATTTCGATTTTTTTTAATTGATTTCATGAACTGATTGCACTTATACTATTTTATTTTGTAGATATCCTGCTAAATATGATTTAGATTTCACATTCATTTCTTTGAGGAGTAGGTGTTTGGAAAGAAATTACAAGTTGTATTCATTGTTTTGTTGTTCATATTGAAGTTCAATTTTGGCAACACTAATTGTAAACAGTAATAGTTTTTTCTATAAATATTGCCCCTTATATTTTGCGATTGCAAATTAATATCTTCTTATTTTTGGTTAGTATATAAAAACATTTATTCCCCTTTTTTTGGGATGGCATCCATTATTTATGGGATTTTTATGGAAAATGCCATATCCTTCTTTATTTTCTGTTTTTTGTATTTTGATTTTTATTCGATTACTTTCTTAAACTGATTGTACTTATAAGGTTTCATTTTTTTAGAAACGATGCTAAATATGATTTAAAGTTCACATTTATTTTTTCGAGGAGTAGATTCAAAGGACAATACAAGTTGTATCCATGTTTTTGTTCTTGTTCATATTTAAGTTCTAGTCTAGTAATACTAATTGAAAAAAAACAGTTTCCCATGAATATCGTCCCCTATGTTTTGGGATTACAAATTAATATTTACCAAGTTTGGCTAGTATATAACAACATTTATTTCCTTTTTTTTGATAACATCCACTATTTGTGGGATTTTCATTGAAAATGCTATATCCATCATTATTTTTCATTTTTGTCTTTTGATTATTTTTTTTTGATTAATTTCATGAACTGATAGGAGTTATATTGTTTCATTTTTTTATTGTTGTCTTTTGTAATTTCAGTAATACTAGTTTGTTTGATGAAAAACATAAAATAATGCATACATCCATACTAAAATGCTATCAAACAAACACCTATTTTGTTTAGTACTAAAATTAAAATTACAAAAGTAAAGTAGTTACTAAACCCTATTTTAGTAATACTATTTTGTAGGATTATTGAATATAGGAGTGTTTGCTAGTTAAAATCTTCAATAGGATCACGTTTTGTTCACTCTAGTATGAATGGATTTCAACGACGATCTTCAATTTCATTTCTTTTATTTGGATCAAGATGGAATCAATTTGGGAGTGGTGTATGGTGGTGGTGGTGGTGTGTGAGGAATCAATATGAGTACTGGAGAGAGAGAAAGAGAGATTGCGAGACAAGGAGAGATAGAAGTGGAGGAAAGAAAATAGGAAATCTATGGTTTTCATTTTGTGAGAGAGAAATATAGGAAATTGAAGGAGGTAATTACTTTACGGGATTGAATGATTTTCTATTTGGTTTTAAGCTTTTAAAATTTAAACTAAATCTAAGTGATTTTTTTTGTGGGTGGCTTCCTCTTTTCATTTGATGTCGATTGATTTATCAAGGTTCAATGGATGATTAAGATGAAGTCTTATCTAAGGAAAGTTTGAAGTAAGATGTACTAGATGTGTGGGTTCTTTTTTACACTCCGGTGGAATTTGTATTTTCCAACAAATTTTGTGACGGTATCATAATTTTTCAATATTTGTATTCTCCTAGATCACTTCTGACAAAAGTTCGTTAATTAATATGAAAAAACTTCATTAATATGAAAGTTCGTCCGACGTGATTTGTAGCTAAACAACACATGTATGTTCAAGTATAATGTCGTGGTTAGCATATTGATATGGGATTAATCGTCTAACTTGGTTCGAAGCCAAATGCACGTGATCATGTATACTCGAATATAATATCAAGGTTAACATATGACTTTCAAGTGTATTCTAATACGATGTTAAACATATATGCTTGAGTTTAATGTTGAAGTTTAAAGTATTAGATTAAACATATGTATAATTGAATATAATGTTTATGACACTATATGATCTACTACAAAAGATGATATAAGATTAAATATACGTATAATAGAATATAATATCGATAAAAATAAGTGATCTATTATGATTTAATAATTATAATATAGATGATGTTGGATCAGCTATTCGACTTGGCTCGAGGTTGGACCATTCCAAATGATCGACTTGAAGGTCGAACAAACATTGTGTCCTAGGTGGTTAACCGGGCAGGTCATGTCACGACATCTATGGCGAACGAAACACATATGGTGTGAGATCGGTGTCGAGTCTAGTTTGAGTTCGAGATTATATTTGATTTTTTATATATGTTCAAATATAATTTTGAAATTATCATGTGATTAACATACATAGTTTTGATAAAAATATATCAGATTAAACATATATTAGTGAATATAATGTCGATAAAACATATGCTTAAGTGTAAACGAGATTTTTTTTTGTATATATAAGGCACAAGATGTATATAATCGAAAATGGTGTCAACGGAAATACATGATTTACTGCAAAAAAACATATGAGATCAAATAAACGTATAATCGAATATAATATTGATAAAAATACGTGATCTAGCGTAATTCAATAACAATATAAAGTATGAGATAAATTAAGTATAGCATCGACAAATATGTCACAGAATATATCTAAGTGTGAAATCTAATATAATATCGATCAAATTATGAGATCAAACATGATTTACTTGGATTAATAAGAAAATAAATCAAATATAATATCGATATTAATTTGATTTATGATATTATATTTGTAACCATGCCGGCGACAGCCTCGTGCTTGGCATGGAAGGCCAAATGCGCGAGGATCGGCAAAGTCATGGCAAAATAATAAAAATAGTAGTTAAAAAAATGTAGGAGTACGGATCGGACTACGGCTGGAAATGAGAGAACGGATCCTAAGACGAGCTATCGTCGAAAGTGACGGATAACTCGGGAGACGTGGTCAAGAATGGGGTCGCAACGACAGTCAGCGAAAGGAAAGGTCTCGAGCTCAGGCTAAAGAAACTCGCAGGCTGATAAGAATTCTATGCACATAAACAAACAAGTTAGAAAAGCTGCAATATTTATGGTGGTATGAGATGCAAAATGCATGAATGCCTTTTGTATGCGCTCCCTCGCAACCTAGGGGTGTCCTACCAAGCCGTCTACTCTAGGTTCACACAAGTGTGAATAGGTCTCTGACTCAAGGTTAGAAAGATTAAGGTCCCTGTTCTAAATCCCAGCCAAAGCTTAGGCAATGAACTGGTGGTGCGTTCGGGGCCTCGCCCTCTGCCAAAGTAGTAGACTATACCCTCTACTAACATCGACACGACCCCAGACAAGGGGGACACACCCGATATTTCATCCCACGCCAAAGTCATTGGATGAGACACCGAGGAATGTCCTTCGCAAACTGTATAGGCAGACTCAGGAGATGAGAAGATGCATGCCCTATATGATGAATGTAAAGTATGCTTTGAGTCTTTTACTTGCAAGTTTATTAAACCGTAGGGGAAAATTTGCAATTTGTCACTAGTTTGCCATAAGTTTTATTGATTTTGGTTTTTTATATTTTCATTAACCAAAAGGGGAGAGCAGACATGTCTCTAATCTCCGAAACATGGTGTAACCATGTCGACGACAGCCTCAAGGATTTCGACGTGAAAGGCCAAAATACACGAGGGATCGGCAAAGTCACGGCAAAAACAATAAAAATAAATATGCAAATGCAGGAGTCGCCACCTAGTCTATTAAAATGGAAGACGAGGAAAACCATATAAAACATGCAAACCATGTAATGGAAAAGCTGGTCATAAACCAGAAAATATGGGTAAGGATCCCTGTTACGCACAAGGAAGGTATTAGGCACCCTCGTGCGCCCGATAAATCGGTCTTCTATTCGTTTCTCATTTGCTTATGAAATGTCGACTTTTCAGCCTTTGCTGTACACCCGAGGGCGATATGCCAGGCCATGCTAATGTGTGTGGTGTCTAAAATATGGGTGCATGATGTGTAGGGGGGTGTCCTAATGCTCAGAAGTATCACTCGTATATCGGGTCCAGCATCGATGCAAGGGTATTGCATAAATAAGATCAAAGATGTAATAATCTCGAGTGATTTTTCATCCTTGCTTTGCTATATGATAAATGCAATCTAAAATGCATGGAAATGATTGAAAACAGAGTCATGCCTTCCTGATATGTTAAAGAAGAAAACCAGGAAAAATCCAGAAGCAAATTGAAGCAAAAATCATGCTAGAAAGCTATGCAAAACCTGTTGTGTGCTACTGAAAACAGGCTACTGCGCTTGTTAGATGCGCCAGATTGGTGCTTCAGTCTGGTGCGCCACCTAGGTGCTTCTATATGGGCCAAAAAGATGTGCTGAGGGAAAATAGAAATCTATGCAGTGTCAAATCACATGAGAATGCGCTCTGGAAAATCATGTCATGTAAAATCTTTCGCAAAACTTGGAAAACATGCCTTAAAAATGAAAGAAATGCAAATGCAATGACCTGTGGACCTTGTGTTCAAAGGCTGGTAGCCTCACACAAGATCACACACTATTTATGCTAAAATGAAAGAAGTAAGACTCAACCATGTCACTGGATCATGGGCTGATGCATAAGGTTCTCCATGTAGGAGTAAAGTGCAACCAACCTACCAGATTCTAGCCAAGGATTGACTATCCAAAGGGAGAAAACGACTAGAAAACAATCTTGTTTAAAACTAAAAACATGCATGCAAAACCATGGAATATCAGAGAACCAGCTGTGAAAGAATCCGGCTCAAAGTCATCCGGAAAACCATGCAAACAGGGATGCAAAAGTGAATGTTTTGCTCTTTGACCAGTCTGGTGTACCTGAATGGTGCGCCACTCTGGTGCGCCATATAGGTGCTCCAGATTGGTACTCCCCAGAAAATCTAGATTAGACTGCAATCTGATCCAAAATCTAACCCAGAATAGAGATATTAATGCCAATCAGTTTATGTCAATGATAAAAACTGAAAAATGATATGATGCAAGTGAGCAAAACGGATCTATCATGATGTGATTCAAAAAAACATGACAAATTATAAGTTCATGTTCAAAATGTTTGTGTAAGATTCTAAAAGGAGATGCATGAGAAAATAAGTTTTACAAAACATGCAAATGGTGAATACATCAAGATCATCTCTGTTGCATATTTTAGCATATATACATGGATCATGGATCTTAATGCAAAGAAATGGAGAAGAATAATAAAACCACTCTTAAGAACTACATAATGTTGATTATTACATATGGATTATGCATGCAAGGTGTCTTGTACACGAAATCAACATTCTATCATTAAAAAAACTCTTATATAATAGCAGAAATCAGATCCTATGTGAGGTTTCAAAGCATTTTATCATGGTGCTATAGTTGAGATTAAAAGGAGAAAGAAGAGGTAGAGAACCTACCTCTCAAGGTGTTCCTTCTTAAAATACCAAAGATAGAGAGATCCTTGTTACTTTGGAAGGACCAAGGATGCTTTGAGATGCAAGGGAGTGCTCCAGAAAATGAGAATATGCTGTTGGAAAGAGGATATAGCTTGCTCAGATCAGGATTTGCTGAACTCAAGGTTTCTAACCCCTTCTAATGGTTGCCTATGGGTGTCCTTATATAGGATTTTCTCATGGGTAACTCCTAGGAATGCAAGGAGCCTCGTAGA
>JAMKQA010063562.1:0-10586 GCA_024699735.1 Posidonia australis | reverse complement strand
TTTTCAGTGAATTTTACTGGGTTTTAGTGTTTTATTGGGTCATGTGGGCTAGTGTGGGTCTGATTGGGACCTACGTGGACTAGGGTTTTGGTGGTCGCGACCAGAGCATCAACCGGAGGAGCCTGCTGCCAAATGAGCTCAAAATTGGGGTGTCTACAGTCATGAACATCGAGGTTGCAGAGATTGCTTTGGCAGTGATAACCCGTCAGATATACCTGGCCCTCGTTATCCTGGCAGAGACTTACTAGGCCCTAAACCGATCATTGCGACGGTGCCGACATTTCTATGGTTGTGGAGCTTTTGTATAGGTATGGTTGGTCGCTCATCTGGGTGTAGAGGTATTACGCCCTCAATGGTCAGCCTTTGAATCTTATTGCAAAAGTGGTCATGCTCGCACCCTCACATCAGTTTGCAAGGAATATGAGTGGCTGGAGAGTTCGACAGAAGACAAGGTGACTTGGCGCATCATTCCTTCGGCAACTCATAACTTTGAAGCTTTCTTCAATAATACTGACATGCAGCTTATCATCTTCCCGGGGCTGATCGGTGGTGTTGAATATCATCCAATTTGTGTGATGTGGCAGTTCAGTTACCGATAGGATTCCTTTGCTCAAAGATCGACGCCAGCTCATTTCCAAGTGTACCCCCTGAGCTCTTACTCTGTGACAAAGGAACTATCACGCCTGCTTAATGGCTCCATCCGATCAAGCAACCATACAGTCATAGAAGGGAAGGATTGTTCAGCTGACTACGAAGCAAAAGCGGAAGAAACCTGGCCGATTTCTGGAGTTGTCCCGAGTCCTACACTGTTTCCAAAAGATAGAGGCTCTAAGAGGTCCAAGGATGATGTAGGCTCTTGACATTGGTGTTATGCTACTTGTTCACTACATGCTGGAATAAGTGTAATCATTTTATTGTATTCGACTGCTATAATAAGTTCATTGGAACACATTTACCAGTTTGTGTAGATGATTGTGATTGACAGGAAGTCGCCATTGCAACAACATGTGCTCAACTGCTTCAAACTGTTGCCCTTTTCTACCTGTCGAGAATATCGTTTTGTTGCCTAGGCTTGGTCAAAGGAAGCCGTCATAGGCTTCTATACCAGGTGGGGTGGAACCCAATCTATTTTGTTTAGACTTGCTGAACTCAAACAAGTGCCATTTCCATCCTCTTCTAAGCCAGGCGAGATCTAGATGATCTTATCCTAGATTCGCTCTAGATGGACGAATCTTGGTGTCACTTACACTGTTTTCCTCATCGGGATGATACCCCAAACTATCTGGCTAATGACCGTCACATTGTCAGGGGCGGGTTGATATCCCAAACTATCCAGCTGACAACCGTCACATTATCAGGAGCGAGCTGATACCCCAAACTATTCGGCTGACGACCGTCACATTGTCAGGAGCGGGTTGATACCCCAAACTATCCGGCTGACGACTGTCACATTGTCAGGAGCGAGCTGATACCCCAAACTATCCGGCTAACGACCGTCACATTGTAAGGAGTGGGCTAATACCCCAAACTATCTAGCTGACGACCGTCACATTGTCTAGAGCAGGCTGATACCCCAACTATCCAGCTGACGACCGTCACATTGTCAGGAGCAGCCTATATCCCAAACTATCCGGCTGACGACCGTCACATTGTCAAGAGCGGGCTGTTAGCCCAAACTATCCAGCTGACGACCATCACATTGTCAAGAGCGAGCTGATACCACAAACTATCCGGCTGACGACCGTCACATTGCTAGGAGCGGGCTAAAACTCCAATCTATCCGGTTGACAACCGTCACACTGTCAGGAGCAAGCTAATAACGCTTACTATCCCGAAACTAGTCCGTCAACTCAGGAGTAGGCTGATACCCTCAAACTATCCAGTTGACACCCGTCATCAGTCTGTCCTCGGTCGGCAAGTCTGATATCTTGCCATGCATCCTTTCGGGCCGAAAGGTCTGTCATTTGCCAAGGCCCTCCTGTCGTGCGACGAGCCTGATAGTTTTATCTAGGCATCCCTTGGCACAAGTCGGGAAATCCCTCGCCCTCCCCTCAATGAGCTGATGGGCTACCCACTCGTCATCAGCATCGCCCTCATGCATCACCTGGCATCAGGGTCATCCATTGCATCAGCATCATGCATGGTCCACGAGTCATGACTTTTCGGTGCATCCACTGAATAAGTGGTTCACGGCCCCACAGCAAGTATCACTCCCCCGCAGACTTAGGCGGAGTGTCTTGTCAACCCTGAGCATCAGTATCAATTCCCTCAACCACGCTCAAGGAGGGGCATCTGTAGACACCCCAATTTTTCAATCACATGGCAACAGGCACCTTTGGAAAGATGCTCTGGTTGTGACCACCAAACCTAAACCCTAACTCCACCAAAACCCAAAACCCACACAAGCCCACTTTGACCTAATCAAAAATTAAAATCAAATAAAACTCATTAAAAATTAAAATCCAAATTAATCAAATAAAAACTCCAATTAAAACCAAAATCAAATAAAATCCACTTAAAATTCAAATTATTTAAGTAAAAGCCCTAATTAAAACCAAAATCAAATAAAATATGCTTAAATCCACTTAAAATCCAAATTTAATCAAGTGAAAACCCTAATTAAAATCAAAATCAAATAAAATCCATTTAAACTATTTAAAATCCAAATTAATCAAGTGAAAACCCGAATTAAAACTTTTATCAAATAAAACTTAATAAAATCCATTAAAAAAATTAAATCTAATTAAAAAGAAACCCTAATCCAATTAAAAATCAAGCAAAAATCAATGAAGTCAAAAACTAAGTCAAAACCCTAATAAAAAACCAATTAAACCAAAATTTAAACTAAATCCCTAATTAAGTCAAGTAAAAACTAATTAAATCTAAATTAAAACTCAAACACAAAACTTTAAACCATTTAAAATCAGAAAAATCCTAAAATAATAAAACTCGAAAACCTTAATTTAAAATCAATTAATTAAATCACAAAACCCTAAAATAATTAAGATCCTAAAAACCCTAAAATAACAAAACCCTAAAAACCCTAATCAATTAATTAAAATCTAAAAAACTTTAAAATAATTAAAATCCTAAAAAACCTTAATTTAAAAATAATTAATTAAATCATAAATCACAAAATCAAAAATTTAATTAAAATCAAAAAACCCATATGAAAACCTAAAACCAAAACCCTAAAATCCCTAAAAACCTAAAAAAAACAAAAACCCAAAAAGCCCGAAACACAAGCCCACTCACGCAGGCCCATTTACAACCCACATACCTATTCACCCTTCAATCAAAAACTTTAGGAATGAAAAAAATAATTCCGGCCATCCTTCACCGTCGACGGCCCCAATATTTCCAGCGAGATCCCATAGTCTCTGGAGCGTATCCTTGACCTCCCGCGATCTTCGGCCAATCTCCACCAGCTCACGTGGGCATCGGACGGTGCTCAACCCTCGTGGGGGAAGATTGATGGCTGAAGAAGACCCCACCGGAGTTTAAAGGCCCTTGCCGCCGATAGACCAGCTCCTTCTCCAATCCGTAAAGAGGACTCACTTTTCCGAACCAGAGCCAACCTTGCGAGTCCCTTCGACATCCAGGGCCTCTTACTAACTCTTTTGCAGCCTGGAGCACCCTAAATCTCTGCCACCAGAGTATCTACCAGAGAACGCCGCCGTCGAGCTCCGTCGGGAGGGATAAGCCGCCGCTCAAGGACACCTTTCCCCATTCTTTTTATTCTCAAATAGCCTCCCTTTAGGTCCGTAGAGCCCCTTCCTATCCTCTGAATCGAGGTTCATCAGGCGTACGGGCCCTGTCCGCTGCCTTTCCCTTTTACGGTGGTGGGTTCACCACCACCGGCGAGGCCGCTGGCCTCCTGGGTTGGGAGGAGGCTCCTGGAGCCTCTCTTCCTTCTTCCTCCTCCTCCTTGAGTCTCCATCACTCAGGAGGAGATTCCTTTGGCCCTCCTCTGCCCGAGGGCATCGCCGTCGCTCCGTCGTAGACCCCTCTACCGAGGAATCCCCTGGGACGCTTTGATCATGCCAGCTCTAGACCACCACCACTGGAAGCTCCCCTACGGCCCTTTGAAGATCCTTCGGTCTCCACTAGACCGCCTCCGCCACTGCAACACCTTCCTCAATGTTGACAATCCGTCCCGCCGAAGCCCACGAGGGGGAAAGCACCCCAGGCCGTTCCAGCCTCACATGCGACTCCCTAGAGCCTCACCGTGCCGCCCGGGAGCTTCTTCGATCCTCGCTACGTCGAGTCATCGCCACTGGAAGCGCTGCAGTGGAAGCCCCGTCGTCAGAGAAGAAACGCCGACAGGGGGGATTGACGGCACGTTCCAGCTGTCGAGGGCTCGATCGGCGCCATTCGATCTTCCCCCATCTCCTCCTCCAGCTTCTGTATTCCTCAAATCGCTGATCAGCTGCCGGGAGAGCTCAGATGAGCCTCCCAGGCTGTCGCCACCGACGATCTTCGAATTGCCGACGATGACTGCTAGATTTTTAGGTTTTTATTTAAAAGTCCTTTAGCTTTCTAAAAATGTTGCAATTAAGTCCTAGGAATTTATTCTTTGACCCCTGTATATTTTTTAATTGCATTTCTTTTGTTTCATTGTAAATATTGCATATTTTATCCTGTTTAATTTTAATTCCATTTTCAATCCTATAAATGCTTGTTTTTTCATACTTAAGTCCCTGAGATCAGGATTTTCATAGCAACTAAGTCCTGAACATTTACATCATGCACCCAGAGCTTTTTAAAATGAGTTTTCCTTATGAGATTTGCATTCTAAACCTTGAAAGATTTTAAAGTCACACTGACCATCATAAAAGTTGAATTTTTATCATATTTAACCCTTGACATTTTGCATGTAAGCCCGTGGATTCATAGCATACACTCATTGAGTATAGAAAATTTGCATCTAGGCCCTTAGTTTAACTTCAAATTATTCATTTAGGGTTTTAATTGTTTTCACACCCATTTTTGACATTTTCCACTTATTGCATTTAAAATTTTGCACTTAAAACATAGTTTTCATTCAAATATCATGTTTGCATTGTAAGATGATCTTTAATTCCACATTTTAGTCACATTTGCACTTTATGTGTGAATTTTGCATATTAGACCTTGAACTCTCAGGAAACTATCAAGGTGCAATTTTCGCACATCTCAATGCCACACTTTCATTTAATCCATCCTCTACACTGAATACCTTTTAATCCAGTTTTCCCCTTTTTTTTTGTGAATTTTACATTTTGGTCATAATACTTGTCCTTTACCGTGTTTTCATCATTTTATTGTTTTTAAGACCTTTACCTTTGCATGTTTTCTTGCAAATAACATTTTCTTGACATTTCACATACATTTTAGTATATCGCAGACCATGCATCATCTACATACATGCATTTATCACATCTAGCCAAAGAAATGACCAAACTACCCCTGTGCCACCAATTCATGCACATGCATGCTAGTTTTGCACTTAGTCATGCATAATCTTTGTCTACGTGATTCTTTAGCATCCCTTACACACTTAGGTACTCTTTCATGCACTTCACATAGTTTTTCATTACATTTGCATATCATCGTATCCTTTTTTAGCAAGCCCGCATCCTATGTGTTTTTCCGTGGATTGTTCTCCACCCGTTTTTGGATTCCTTCGCTTGATATTTGATTTGATCCCTTTTATTCCATATTCTCGGATTTGTTTTTATTTGATTTGGACTTCATTGCCCGAGGACATACACTAACTGACCTAAAGGCCCACATTGGCCCACTTGCGGATTATTTCTCCTTTATGATTTTTATGACATTTTCTATGATTCTGATGACTTGGGTTGGCCCTACTTTTGAAATTTTTGATTTCAGTATGGTTTCTCAAAGCATTCTTTCCAAAAACATCGTCATTTTATGTGATTTTCTTCGTATGTCGTCGTTTGCCTGTTTTATGTAGATTTCTTTGCAATTTTTTGGTTCGGGTTTCTGTGATGTTTTCTACAATTCTAATGATTTGGGTTTATTGCATTTTTGATTCTCTTGAGGTTGGTGTGATTTTCTGAGCCATTCTTTCCAAAAACACCATCATTTATGTGATTTTCTTCACATGTCACAGTTTACCTGTTTTGTGTGAACTTCTTTGAATTTTTCCATCTTGATTTCCATGATGTTTTCTATGATTCTGATGATTAAAGTTGGTTGCATTTTTTATTCTCTTGAGGTCTGTATGATTTTTCAAGCATTCTCGCCAAAAAAACTCGTCATTTCATGTGATTTTCTTTGTCGTATCGTATTTCGTGATTTCATCATTTCATGGAGATTTCCTCGTAGTTTTTGCATACCATCTTGCACATCCACCTAGTCTTGACTTGGCATTCATGTTAGCATGATTAGAGCAATCTGGGTTTAGCAAGCATTCATTCAACCTTTAGCAAGCGAATTGGACTAGAAAGACCGAGTTTCTCAGGGGTACGGGGGTGCCTAACACCTTCCCCGTACACAATAGGAATCCTTACCCATCCTTTGGTTAGTAAACATCTGACCTTCATATTTTCATTTCATGTATTCATTTTTTTGTGGTTTGTTTGTAGTTTTCCTCATCTTTCCCTTAAAAGACTCGGTGGCAACTCCTTTTCTTTCAATTTTATCCTATCTTGCACCATCACCATCCTGGCATGGCTGTAGCCTCCTCCCTCTGATGCGACTCTGCTTTGAATCCCTAGGCGGGTGTGGTCACAGACGGTCTTAGGGGGATCCCACCTTTTGGTGAAATTGTTGTTGGTACCGTTGTTGTTGCTACTACTGCTGGTGCCAACATTATGGTTGGTGGAGGTAATTTGCTTGGCGAATGCGATGAGTATGGGAAAGCTACCACTACACAACAAACTCTCCACGCAAGCACCAACTCATATCAAGGATGCAAATGTGATGACAAGCTGGATGCTAAGTAGAATCCTGGTGGCTGGCTGCGCTCCATGGATGACCATGTCGATAGACTCCTCATCAAAGGGTCTATTCCTAACCTGTGAAGCTAGAGCGTGCCAGCACCCGACGTACTCCCTAAATGGCTCGTGAGGCTTTTACTTAATGGCGGCTAGGTCCTCATGTTGAGGTCATTCTAGGTCTTAATCGTGGCCATATAATGTGAGGTGAACAACTTTAATGTTGGACTAGTAAGACTCTTCTAGAGCAAGCAAATCAGAAGCCTCTCATCAGCCTGAAGCTAAAAGAGGTCTCTGTAGTATGCCCTCAAGTGAGAAATGGGGCAGCCTTTATCATTATATCTTTCAAAGTCCTTGATTTGAAAGTTAGGTGGGAGTGTCGCCTCTGAAAAATAACAGAGCCTGCACTTGTCAAAGTGCTCTTTCTAGATCTCTCATCTTGGACCCTCCGCCGTGAAGACACCCGAGTACCCCCGACGCTCCAACACTGGTCCCCCTCCTCTGGAAGCATCCCCGTGTCACCACAAAGCCCTCCGTGTTGCTCCTTCTCAGCCCAGAGCACCGCCGCGCCCCGACGACCACTACCGAGCCCGTCACTGGAGTCGGAGGTGGGAGGAGCCCTCTAGACCTCCTCGGGCCTTAACAATACTCCTCTCAGCCTCGCTGTGCTCCCGTGATGCTTCCCCAGCCTCCGACACGCCGTTCCACCTCTGGGATACCTCCAGTCGCTTCGTCGTCTTCTCCAACGTCGTTCGGAGAACCTCACCGGAGCGAGAGGTGGGGCCTCCCTAGCCTTGCCCAACCGCTCGAAGAGGACCACCGCACCTCCATGAAGCTTCCCCAGCCTTGCGTGCCCCTTTTCCACCATTGGATGGCCACCGAAGGCTCGCTGGAGAGATCGCCGGAGAGAGGACGCCGACAATCCTCCGGCGATCTTCGAAAGAGGACTTTTTAAGCCAGGCTCCTTTAGTTTAGGTTTAATTTTAGACCCTTGTTTTATTATATTTAGATCCTTTTTTATTGCATATGGGTCCAGACATTTATATTTTAGCCTTTATTGTTTTAAAATACTTTTTATTCTTTCATTTTCTCTGTGGATTTTGCATGTGGCCCCCTTGAGTTTTGTTTTTTTATTCATAACATATTAATGCATGTTTTTTTATCACATCTAGGTCCCTAGAACTTGATTTCATTACATTTAGGTCCAGAATATTTGCATTTGTCCCCTATGGCTTTTAAAAAAGGTTTGCTATGTGAAATTTGCATTCTAAACCTTGAAGATTCTAAAAATTACACTGATCATCACTAAAATTGAGTTTTTATCACATTTAAGTCCTAAACATTTGCATTTAGCCCTTGAAATCTTTAAAATGATTTTTCTCTGGGAAATTTGCAGTCTGAGCCCTAAAATATTTAAAAATCACACTGACTGTTATTAAAATGAAATTTTCTTTACATTTTGGTCCTAGTCTTTTGCACTAAGCCCTCAGAACTTAAAAGAATGAGTTTTCTTTGTGTATTTTGCATCCTAGACCTCAGGAAACTTCATAATTGTATTGACCAACATGAAATACCAATTTTTACCACATTCAGATCCAGGAATTTTGCACAAAAGTCCCTGGATTCACATCAAATCGTTTCTGAACATTAAATTTACATTTTGATCCTTAGATTAGTTCCAAATCAATCATTTAGGGGTTTAAATGTTTTCCTGCATATTTTGTGGCATTTTTCTCTCATTGCATTTCATGTTTTGCATTTAATCATTGATTGCATTTAAAAATCATGTTTTCACTAAGATTTGATCTTTAGCCTTACATGTTGGTCACATTTGCACTTATGTGTGAATTTTGCACTTCAGACCCTGAATTTTCAGGAAATTATCCAAGTACAACTTTTACATCCCTGTGCCACATTAACATTAGACCCATCATTTGCATGTTAGAATAGGGGTCGTGAACATGTTTTTTCATCCAGATTCTCACTCCTTTTGTGAATTTTGCATTTTGGCCCTTATGTTTGTCCTTTATTGTGTTTACATCATTTTGTTGATTTTCTCCCCCATGTTTCTTGCAAATAACATCTTCTAGACATTTGGCACACATTTTGACATAACTTCGGCCATGCATCACTCTCATGCAAACATTTATCACATCTGGTTAGGGAAATGACCAAATTGCCCCTGTGCCTCCAATTCATGAGCATACATCTCAATTTTTGCACTAGTCTTGCATAGTCCATGTCTAGACCATCCTTTAGATTTTTTACGCATTTAGGCATTTGTCCAAGCATTTCATATCCGTTTTCCTCATATTTGTATCCCTATTTGGCGAGTCGGCATCCTATGCCTTTCCTTCATGGATTTCTTTCTTCACATTATCCTTAGAGTTTCTTATCCATTATCCGATTTGATTTGCTTTAATCCTACATTTCAGATTTTTTTTATTTGATTTGGATTTCATCGCCCGAGGGCGTACATTAACAGGCCTGAGGGCCGACATTTGACCCCATCATAGATTATTTCCCCCCTTTTTGATTTTCACGACTTTTTCCATGATTCCGAGAACACGGGTTGACACAACTTTTTATCCTTTTGAAATCAACATGGTTTTCGAAGGCGTTCTTTACAAAAACATCGTCATTTCATGTGATTTTCTGCGATTTTGTCAATTCATGTGGATTTCTTTGCAATTTTTGCACATCGTCTTGCACATCCATCCAGTCTCGTCTTGGCATTCGTATCAGCATGATTAGAACACAATCTAGGCATAACAAACATTCATTCAGCCTCAAGCAAGTGAATCAAGCTAGAAAGATCGAGTTTCTCGGGCGTACGGGGGTGCCTAACACCTTCCCCGTGCGTAATAGGAATCCTTACCCATCCTCTGGTTAGTAGACACTTGGCCTCCATGTTTGCATCTCATTCATTCACTTTTTGTGATTTGTTTGTGGTTTTCCTCGTCTTTCCCTTAAAAGACCAGGTGGCAACACCATTTTATTTCCTTTTTGTCCCGTCTCGCGCCTTCGCCATCTTGGCATGGTTGTGGCCTCCTCCCCTCTAGTGCGACCCCAAGCCAGATCGGCCCCCGGGCCATGGGCACAGTCATAGTTTGTAATTATCTTGATTTTTTGGATTTTATCTTTATTTTCTTGGCACTATCTTCAATTAAATATAAGCTATAACATTAAAATGTGAGAACTTATTGTAGACACCCTGATTTTGCGGTGACTCATTAATAATTTTTCAGATGTTGCCTTGGATGTGGTTGACCCTTGAATTTCATTAGCCAGACCAATCCTAAACCTATAGCAAGCCCGCAGCTCAATTAGAAATCCAGATAGGTAGGAGGGAGCACCTAGCCAGCACATCTAGCTAGGACACTTACCTAGCACACTTGTCCAGCACATTTACCTAGCACATCTACCTAGCACACCTAGCTGGCACATCTACCTAGCACACTAATCTAGCTCATTTAGATGGCACACTTAGCAGGCGCACCTCCCAGGCGTACATACCTGGCGCCCAGCTAGTTCTCAGGCTGCAGGCTACTGGCTTTCCACCTCCCATGGCTGTTACCTCTAGCAACGAATATGCCATGGAATCTTCCAGGCTTTTCATCTACGAGGCTCCCTGCATTCCCA
>JAMKQA010063557.1:0-10380 GCA_024699735.1 Posidonia australis | reverse complement strand
CATTAATTATCAAACCATTACCTGTGGTCCTTAAGCCCACACATCCTCTCATGGTCTATCATACCATGCATTATCACCCCTTACTAGGTCCACAATAACACACATGTGCCATATTTTCTATCTTTCATAGAAAAACATCATTAAAATTAGCTCAACAACATGCATCTCATTTCATGAAATCTTCATGCATTCCATACATTTATCATGTATTTATTCACATTTAATCATCATTTATTTTGCATTAATCAATACAATTCTGGGCTCAAAAACGGCATACCGTCTTTCGTTCCGGTCGACCGAAATCCCCTGATTTGGTTGACCGAAATCCCCTGATTTGGTTGACCGAAACATTTCGGCATTCCAAAACCCTGACAGATAAACCAGTCCCCCACTAAAACAGTCGACCGAAATCATCCGGTCGTCCGAAATCCCTTGATTCGGTCGATCGAAACATTTCAATCGTCCAAATCAGTGATCTAGGGAACTACCTGGGAGCACTTCGGTATGTCGAAACTAATTCGGCATACCGTTTTCTGCCGTTGCAGAAAACTCCCCAGCCATCGTCCTCCTTTTCTCCCCCAAGTGGGAGTAGGAAACGGACTCCCCAAACAAACACCATAAATTTCCAATAAAACAAGGGGTGTAGACCTCCAAGTCTACTCCAAAACCGTCAAACAAATCACAAATTAATTAAGCATGTTGTTCTAACGAAAATCACAAAGTCATGGAGCTCAAAAATCATCACTGTAGCATGCTTCTACAACTTCCACAAATTCACACAAAAAGCCCACAAAACAGCATGATATCAACATAAACATGCTATTCAACTCATTCACAACAATTCCACATTTATCATGATTTAAATAGCATTTTCCATGCATTAATCAAGTTCTTTGCCCTAAAATGGCATGTGCTGCAAACAGAAGAGAAGAAGGGATGGGAACGCGTACTTGGCTCCGGCGAGCCTCGCGTACCCTCCTCTGGTGGTGCACGGCACCAACTCAGTCTCCCCACACTCGCGCGAGCTCTCCAGACGCGCGACACCTCTGCAGCAACCACCCACTTCTCTCACTCCCTCTCAACTTCTCTGCCTCTCCCCCAAGCCAAGCACCTCCTCTTAAAGCTCCCCGCCATGCTAGCCTCCCCAGAATCCCTCCGACGCTCCTCAGCTGCTCGTAGCTCTGAGCGGAGGCGATGGATCGGGCAGTCCTCCCCTGTTAACTCACGAGGCTTCTAGGTTCGTCACTGGTGCGGAGAGAGGAAGACAAGTAAGGCACGGCTGGCTCTTGACCAAGTCAGAGCCCAAACCCCCCAAGCCCAAGTGGGTTCACCACAAACACGGTTCTCAAAGCAAAACAGACCCACTGGCCATAGAAAACACACCACAGGGGAGAAACCAAAGCACAAAACACAAAGGGAGCCCACAACCAACAAACACAAATTGGATTTACCATTAATAAACCATAACCAGATAATCACAAGAAATCCATGGTCTATATCAAATTGGAAAAATCCAAGCACAGATGTTACAATTGTCCTTCCCCTCGATACCAACGGCATCTTGACTAACCTTTGGTAATGTTTTGCCATGCTCTTGCGTTGGCAACCCTAACTGCCACTAGAATCGTCTTTCGATGTTGGTCGCACTCTTGGGTGTGGTATTCCCGTTACTTTTTTATCTTTTGATACTAGGGGCATCTTGGCTACCCTTTGGTATCGTCTTGCCTTTCTGTTGGGCTGGCAACCCTAACTATCATGGGATCATCTTTAGACCTTTGCCACATTTTTGAGTGTGGTACTCCTGTTTCCTTCTCTTGTCTAGTAAGCTCATTGGCATGTTGTTCTCTCCCTCGATACCAAGGGCATCTAGGCTACCTTTTGATATCATCTCACCCTTCCTTTGGGTTGGTAGCCCTAATTGCCACGAGATCGTCTCCAGACCTCTACACACCTTTGGGTGTCATATTCCCATTAATGTCTGCTTCCTTGGTGACAGATTTGTTGATCTGTCACCATCTCTTTAGCTTAATAAGCTCGCTAGCCTATCGTTTCTATCATGCTTCATCTTTCGGTGGGCAGGTTTTGCACTTGTCATGCCCATTTTTGAGCTGATAACCCTAACTATCCCATCGACAAGCTTGTCTCCTTGCCAAGCCCCTCACCTTTTCAGGCTGATAGCCCTAACTATCCGGTGATGAGTCTGTTAACTTATCATTGGGCTGATAGCCTTAACTATCTGGTGATGAGTCCGCCAACTTATCATGCCCCTAGCATAGATACTACATTTCATTTCGTCTCATATCATCGCATGACCCTAGACAAGCATAACATACCATCGCATTTCACAACATCCACCACATATCATTGCACGGCCCTACATGAGCATGACATTTCATCGCATTCAACTACATTCCATGGCATATCATTGTATGTTATCACGTAGGCACTGCATCTTATTGCATCGCATCACACCACCTTGCATACTCATAGCATCAACACTGCTTGGACATCTTAATGTAGCATCACAACATCATGCCTCTTTCCACACCCAGCATCGCACCCCGCACAAGGTACTTAGCATGCCTTCCACAACATTGAGTGCCAGTGACTTGTCTTTGGCTCTACCTGATTGACATGGCATGCTTCGCATCATGTGTGGAACATTTTATTGCCTTCGCTGCATCATCATCTCATCCAACATTGCACCCTGCACAAGGTGCTTAGCATGCCTTCCGTAGCATTGAGTGTCAGTGACTTGTTCTCGGCTCTGCCTGCTTGACATGGCATATTTCGCATCATGTGTGCAACATTTCATTTCATTTGCAGCATCATCATCACATCCAACATCACACCCCACACAAGGTGCTTAGCATGCCTTCCACAGCATTGAGTGCTAGTGACTTGTCCTTGACCTTGCTTGCTCGACATGGCATGTTTCGCATCATGTGCTCAACATTTCCTTGCATTCACTTCATCATCATCACATCCAACATCGCATCCCACACAAGGTGCTTGACATGTCTTCCACAACATTGAGTGCCAGTGACTTGTCCTCAGATTTGCCTGCTTGACTTGGCATACTTCACATCATGTGTCCAACACTACATCCGTCACTATGCATATCATCTTACTTGCATTATCACTTCATTGGTATCGCATGCTTAGCATGCCTCCTGTAGCATTGAGTGCTAGTGATTTGTCCTTGGAGTTGCCTGCTCAGCATGGCATATTTCGCAACGCATGCTTTGCACTGCATGCATCTCCATGCACACCACTTCACTTGCATCATCACTCGCACTACATCTACATTAGTACACTAAAATTGCATATTTAGCGCATGCAATAGCATCATGTCGAGTTACACATATCCCCAATAGAGCTCAGAACATACACTTCATCGACATTCTCATCCCATTTGTATCACATGCACAACATACCTCCTGCAACATTGAGTGCCAGTATATCCTCTACCGCACTACTTACTCAGCGTCGGTATTCTGTATTGTGTACCCAATACTACATGCATCATCCTTCATACCATTGCACCTGCACCATCGCTTTGTTGGCATTACATGCTAAACATGCCTCTAATAGCACAGAGTGCCAATGTATCCTCCATAGCACCCTCGCTCGCTGCGGTATCCTTGACATTCTGCTCCCAGCACCGTGATCATCACTCGCATTACACTTGCCTCATTACACTTGCATCGTTATACTCGCATCATTACACATTCGCATTAGCATCGTGTAAAGTTGTGTATATCCCTAGTAGAGCTCAGCACATGCAATTGCATTCTAGCAGTGTTTTGTATCCATATTCATCATCTACGTTGGCTTTGCATGGAACTGCACATGTCCCCAATAGAGCATGCACAAATCAACATTTGCATCAGTGCCCATGTTTTTTGCATTGTGTTCGCACATTTTTGCATCTCATTTGTATTTTTGCCATTGTTTTCATACTCGTGTTTTCAACATCATTATATCACCTGCATTTGCTTTCTAGCCACGGGTCATGACATTCAATGCATCCACCGAATGAATGACTCAACGCCAACAGTAAACACCACCCCTCCGACATGCAGCCAAGTGGTGTGTCTTTTGTCAATGCTGAGCATCGATCTCGATTCCATCTGTCCCTCAACCTTGTTCGAGAAGGGGCATCTATAGACACCCCACTTTGGTAGCCACTCACTAGTGGATTTCTCCGAAAGAGCGCATTGGCGGCAACAAGGCGCTTTCCCACATTAAAGCCCATTTCACACCCCAAAACCTACCTGAAACCCTGAAACCAACCCAACACCTGACACCAAGCCCAAGCCCATTTGATGGCACAATAATCAAAAAGCAAGTCTATAATCCAACCCAAAGGTCCTAACCTGGTCCAATTGTAACGACCCCCAAGTCGCTACCACTCAACCTAGCTACAAGTTTTTTCGTTTTATTGTTATTATCTTACAATTACACTAATTATGAAATTAAATTTAAGTACACTCAACAGAAGTAGAACTAGTAAACAATAGAAGGTAAAACTAAATTAAACACTCACCAAGATCCCTGATATATGGCAGTATGACTCCTCCTATATGCACTAGAAACCGACAATTACTATCCTGCACCTATAAAAACACACAAAACAAAGCACATGTGAGTGACCACTCAAAACGGTCACCCAGCACACACCCCATCTAAGACAACTCATCACAGTACACCAAGGAAGCAAGCATAACTACACCACAAGCACGGGCATCCCCACTTGGATGCTGTAGTACCAAAACTAGGCAATCCACCATTGCCCGGCATGTAGAAAAACTCGAAACTATGCCTTTAAAACCATTCTTTCTCTTTTCCTTTCAAAACCATATGCATGCAGTTTAAAACCCTTTATGCACGCCTGAGAAGGCTGCTCTTGCCAACTCAAGCCCAAAACCACACAAAACACACATGGCCTAGTCCCATGCACTCTCTAGGTGATCTAGACAACTCACGGTGTTTGCACACTTTCTAAAGCATCCAAACACACACAATAGTAGCAACCAAAAAACAAACATAGAGCCTCTACTCTGCGTAGCACAGTCCCCTCTGGACCAAAACAACCACACCAAAGTCTCGGAGCCTCTGCTCCAAAACCACGGTCTACTCTAGACTAAATCCAAGGAGATACTACTCCCAAAGCACTACGCCTCAACTAGGCATAACACCATAGCCACTTCTAGGCCAAAGCCTGATTCCTTGAATCAGGACATAGCAAAAACCACAAGCACAACAATGTCTCGAGCTGCCTGGTGCCCAACAGTAAACATTGGCCATAAGCAGTCCACCATGGAGCTACCACGATGTCTGCACTACCATGGACAACCACCCTGTGGAGGTGTCTGCCCGTCCTAGCATCCTTCCACCTGAAGGAGCCTCAAACGCTAACCACACACTAGGAAAGCCTACTCACCCTACTCTTGGGTGAGTTTTCCTATCTCAGGACAAACCATAGGGTACTCCCTCTTAGCGTCCTACATAATGCTCGAACCCCTAGAGGCTCCAATCTCCCAAGCTTAATTAGCACCCACACAAGGCCTCAGTACACATAACAACCAGGGTATCATGTCCAGCTATGCAAGAGTCTCATACTCTCAAGTCCACTACCATGATACCTCTAGGTATGAATAGTACCCTAGGTCTTCGACACTCGGGACTAACACCTACCTAGACAGCACCTAGACCCATGTACCTCAGCCTTGGTCTCATGAACGACGATCAAGGAGTGTCATACCTCTAGGATCCGACGCACACTTGCCTCAGCCTTTTGGTCTCTGACCTCAACCTAGGTGCCATGTTTGACTCTTCAAAGGCATTGTCACACCTTCAGGTCCAAGCAACGTGCCCCTACGGTCTCTCGGTCCACCCAAGCATTAAACCACAGAAATCTCTTTTCAAATCCTTTACAAATTGATACATTCCTTTTTCCAAAACCTTTTAGAAAACTATTTCGAAAATCATTAAATATCTTTCCAAAAATCTTACAAAACTCGATACCCAAAAGCAACATGAAAATCGAAACCAAAACCATAACTCAAAACATAGCATAGATAGCTCCTCTGTCAGGCCCAGAAAGCCACACCAAGCATACTCAGAACACTAAGTTCTACTGCCAAAGTGTCTTACACCTACTAACTTATGTCTTACATGAGCCACAACCAGCTTAGTGTCAAATACCCAAACCATGCTACTGAATACCTAATTCAGTGCACCATGTCAAACTATACCCCAGCTCCAGTCCTAGGGTTAAATAGGAACCCTAGTCCATTTAAGCCATTTAAGGGGAAAACTTAGTATTTCTAAGTCATATAGTCTTTTATCCTATTTACAACACTTAGGGATCTTACTAATTTATTTTAGGCAATCCCTAGATCAGTTCTAATGATCTTCCTAATTATTATTATGCCATAATTACCTACAAGGTTAATATGACACTAAACATATTAAAAATCATTAAAAACAAGTCCCTAATGGCTTAAATGTAATTTACACAAAACCTAAGGGTTGGAATGTAATTACCACAAAGTTCAAGGACCAAAAGGAAAATTCCATTAAGCTCATGGACTAAAAGATAATTATCACAAAACTCAGGGACCAAGGCCTAAATTTACCAAGACAGGAACCTAAAAGTAATTCACACAAACTTGAGGGGCTAAACCGCAAATTTCCCAAATCAATATTCATCAATTTACCACGATTAATTTTTTGACACTAAAAATCCATTCTTTATCCAAAAATCACAAACCATGTACCAAATTGAAGATCTCAACAAGCTCTACAATCTGGTACCAAAAATACAAAGATCCGACCAACAGATTCCAAGAAATCATCAAAAAAAGCCTATGGGCACTATTTATTCCACACAATAAATTTAATAAAAACATTACTATTAGCAACACACTACTATGCACTTATGATTCAAAACTGGAACAAAAAGAACCTACGGGATGTGTACGTTGTACCTAAGGTGTCGCGACAACCACGCAAACGATGCACCCCTTCCGACCATGAGCTCCACGTCTTCTCCACCTCTTCGCGATGGCAGCACGATGACGAACACGATGGCAATCTCCACTCTTCTCTAGCCAATCCCGAGCTCTCTCTATCTTTCTCTCCCTCTCTCTCTCTCCCCCTCTCTCTCTCACATTCCCTCCCTTCACCCTTTCTCGTCTCCCTTCTTATATCTCTCTCTCTCCCTCACATGTGAAGAATAAGGAGGAGTGGAGGCTTGAAGGAGAAGGAAAAGAGGAGGGGTGAGGAGGAAGGCATGTGGGCAAGTGGGAGGAGAGAGAAAAGATAGAAAAGGAAAAATAGAAAAATGAAAGAAAAGGAAGAAAAGAAGGAAAGACAAAAAGAAAAGAAAGAAAGAAAGGAAGGAAATCACAGCATGTGATCCAATCGCACGACTTTCTATGTTCGTGTGACTCGTGTCACTCGTGTCACTAGAGACAAACCAACAAACCTCTATGATCCAGAGTAAACCCTCAAAACTCCCACCAGGGTTGGCATAGCACTACAACCACTCAACATCAAAAAGGCATAGGTGTAGAATACTGCTAGAGTTACATTTTACAATAAAAGCAGGGAACTCAGTGTCTAACGAACCAAAAATCTATTAAAATATCTAGTCAAAAATGCTAATCTAGGTCAGGGTCATTACACTAGTCATCTGACTACCACGGCACAATAGTGTGGAGATGTCACGCAGATCAGGGGTGCAGTTGCCCTGGGTCTATAATTAATTGTTGAGGACTTGATTGGTCTTTTCATTTAGTGGACCACTAATCTGCCTCTTCTCATGGGATGGCATGGATCTAGGCATACTCCTTAGACTTTCTAGACCATCAAGCCCCTCTACCTAATCCTATTCCTTATCAAATCCCTACTTCATTTAATCCTAACCTCTTATCTAAATCCAGATTCAAATCAGCGGCTCTCCTCTTCTCTTCCCTCTATAAAGCACCACCCAGCCTACATGAGCTCTCTCTTTTGGCTCTCATGGAACTCCCACATGACCTACACGCATGTCCACTAGCAAGAGCAAAACCACCACCTTCTCCGACAACACGTCTTTCCACCAAACTACCCTCTCTGGCCATCCAAACATACAAAAAATCCCCTCAATCCATTGCATCCACTACATTGCCCTCCTCCACACCAAGACCTTCGCTTGAGCCTCCCCTCTCATCGAGACACACAACTATTACATCATTGGTCGCCACCCACCTACAACCTCCTTCACTTCTAGTTAACCGGAACTACCATTTCCAAGCCACCAAAAGCCATCCACCACCATACTAGCCTGTACATTCCACATACCAGAGCCACCAATACCTCCACAAACCTCCTCTGGACCCGCCTCTATAGTTGCCGTGTGCCAACTACTAGGGAAACGCCACCACGAATCGTCATCGAAAGGGACAACCCACAAAACTCCATGAGTAAGCCTCTCTTCGTATGGCTTTTCTTTGTTATCCACACATCCTGGCACTACGTCCATTACATGAATATGTTCCTGGTAGTCCCATCTAGCTTCCCATGCATTCAGTTAGTCATTTGCATCATTGCATTTCACCCTGGAGTGATGAAAAGGTCACTGTCTATTGTATTTTCTAGGCCATGTACTAAATGCGTGTATGAGGTGCGTGAATGGACTAGGTTTAGAATAGACCAGTTTGCCAAACTCAGAGCATCTACATGCATGTCCATACCTATTTCTATCCTATTCCCAAGTATCTATAGGTAATCCTCTGCATGACCACATGCATCTCATGCATCCCATACACTATGATTCATGTTAGCATTCCACATTCATCCACTAGGGCGATGACGATTACTATGCCTATTTTTTTCGACCAACAGTCTAGATTTCGTATAACGCAACTAAGCATTAGTTTACATTGATTTCTGCCCCACTCATATCATTACATCAACATGACATATAGCAGACATCCATTTTAGACTTAGCAAGCATATATGAGCATTTGCAATGGCGACACAAGCGAGTAATTAACCTAGAAAGGCTGACTTGTTGGTCGTATGGGAGTACCTAACACCTTCCACATGCGTAACAAGAGTCCTTACCCTTTCTCTTGTTGCCATGACCAATATTTTGCATCCATTAGGCATGGAACATGCACACATTCATTTTCATCCATTTGCATGCATTCACATTGTTTTTCTCACATTTTCATGCATCCAGTTTTCCTCATATTTCTCATTTTAAAAAGATTAAGTGGCGACTCCATTTTCCTTATCCATTCCTTTTGATTTCCTATAGTGTTTTCGAGTCAATGTATTCTTTCTCAGATTCACCATCTTCGCTATGACCATATCGATTTGTGAGGTCTAATTTTCATGCCAGACCCGTAGGTCCCTGTCTGCCAGCATGGTCACACCTCTATCCCTCCTATCTCCTTTTCCTCCATCAAAGATCTTGTAGATTTCATCAGTCTCGCACCAACCGCCTTGGTGCCTCATATTCCTAGTCTCTACCTTTTGTTTCCCCCACTCTATCTGATCTTGTGGTCGCTCCGGTCTATCAAGGGAATCAAGATCAACGACCGCGATGGAGACAACAATGTAAATCACAAGACTACACCTCACTGGCAACCCCTCTCAGCACAATTTATCCCTAGGTTCGCCACCTCCTCAAGAAGCCAACACCACGCCCATTTCCAAGCCAGTCCCTTAGTGGTTGGACCTCACCATCTTTTGTGATTTCCATCACATGGTCGGCCATGCAATGGACAATTGCTAGGTCTTACAAAATGCTATCCAGTATTTGATTAACAGGCACATCATCGTCATTGACGTTGTTGGCCAACTTTCGCTAGCACGCAGTGCACTTGGGATATACCTAGCTCCTTCTACATCTCCCATTGTGCCCTCTTGTTTCTCCATTTTTTAAGTGGCTCCAAATTCCCTTATCGTCGCATCCTCCCAGTCTCTCACTTCCTTGGGTCAGTTAGAAGCACTACGCATGGATGGAGAATTGCATAGCTAGAGCCACCAGGGCGGCATCGACGACACTAGCAGCAACTTGGAAGCAGTTCTTGCACCTCAGTCTCAAGGTTGCTGAGAGGTAAATCTCTCCACCTTTGTTGTCAATGAATTGTCTTTTGTCTTCGTTTTGATGTTTTTTGTATACACTACAACAAAATCGACGTTTAGCGAGGACAATGTTCCTCGCAACGTCCTCGCAAACTCCTCGCTAGGCAGTATAACGAGGACTTTGCGAGGAATAATAGTCCTCGTAGCTACGTACATCGTTAAATCAATACTGCGAGGATTTATCCTCGCAATGTGCTCGTCCATATAGAGCGAGGACATTACGAGGAAATATGT
>JAMKQA010063554.1:0-10283 GCA_024699735.1 Posidonia australis | reverse complement strand
TGGGAGTCAAAATTAGGGTTACACAAATGACAAAAAGAGGTTACATAATCTGTGCCTTAGCCTACTTAAATACTAGAGCACCCAAATGGTCAAATGACCAAACAACCCTGAAACAAAAAACATAATTCAAGACATATTTACAACAAAATAAAAACTTCTTTTAAAAAACTCTGTTTCTTTTCTTTTGTTTGCAACTAGGACCTTACATTCTGCTTTTAAGTCCTTGCATTAGTTTTAACCTTTTTAATAATGCAGTGTTTTGAAGAATTGCAGTGTGACCCTTGAACATTTTTGTTAATGTTTTCAAGGTTTTAATTTTTGACATAAACCCTCTGATTTACTTTTAATTCATCTTAAGTCCATAATTTGCACAGAAAATCCTGGTTTAATTGAAATTATTTTGAATGCAAGATTTTTTGGCACAATTGCAAATTAAACCCTAGAGATTTAAATATTTATTCAAAAATGATCAGAATCGCATTTTAAATCCTGAACTTCACTGATTTCACACTGAATGCATGTTTTTTAGGGTAAATTTGTAGAATAGTCCCTAAAGTTTCATGTTTTCAAACATAAGTCCATTATCTTGCATATTTAACCTTGAATTTCTTCAGAATTGCATTAAACACATGTTTTATTGACAAATTTGCATATTAGACCCTAAGAATTTTGATTTTGACCAAAAATACACAGTTTTGCACTTTTAACCCCCAACTTTTTCAAAATTACATAAAATGTGTTTTCCTAAGCATTTTTGTTGATTTAGCCCCAGAATCTCAGCCTTTATGCAGGATATGTGATTTTTTGCATAGAGGCCTTTGGAAATTAAATATTTCACACATGCTTTCTTTCGTACATTTTGTTACACTTTTCCATGCATGCCTTCTTTCTTGCGTCATGCACACATTTCCAACTTATTTCAGATTTGGTTTTTACATTATTTCCCAGATTTCTTCTGATTTTCATGATTTTGATTTGATTTGGTTTTCCATCGCCCAAGGGCGTACATTAATAACCTTAACAATGCCGACATTGACCTGAATGATGATTATTTTCTCCCATTTGAATTTCTCGGAATTCTTCAAGTTTCTATTGATTTGTGTGACGCTTTCTGAGTATTCTCGATTTTCACGATTTTCCTCATCGCTCAAGGGCGTACCGTAAAGTGGCATTTTCAATGCCTACATTATCCCTTGGATTATTTTCCTTATGATTTCTTTCCCTTTTATTCATTTCTTTGATTTGGCTTATTTTCAAAGTCATCTTAAGCATGTGCATTCAGAGCAGACAAGCATACACACAATAGACCATTAGTAAGTAGGAAACCTAGAAAGACTGATTTCTTCGGGTGCATGGGGGTGCCTAACCCCTTCCCCATGCGTAACAAGAATCCTTACCCTTCCTTTGGCTTGCATTGATTTGTGCACTACATCCATTAGGCATGGAGCATACATGTGTTTTCTTCGCATTGATTTCTTCAGGTTTTTCCCTTTGATTGGTTTTCCTCGTCTTTCCATTAAAAGACTAGGTGGTGACTCCTTTTTCTTATCCTTACTTGGTGTTTCCGAGTCCAATCTCCTTCTCCGGATTCACCATCTTCATCGTGACCATATCGGGACTCCTCGTGTGCTTCAGCACACCTTGTAGAGCCGTGCTGGGTTTTGCTGGCATGGTCACAATGAGGGAACAATGAGGAATGCAAATATGCTAAATGGATGCAAATTTGTGTTGTGTTGGCCTTCTACCATCCTCACCTCACCTCGTCAACGTCGACGAGCTTGGCTGGCCATCCAAGCAGCATGGAGCTTCTAGTGGACATCCAAGAAGGCTTGGGGAAGAGAGGGGAAGGTAAGGAAGTGCTTGGATGGATGCAAGTGTGCCCATAGGCCGTCAATCATCTCTAGGCCCATCGAACCCATCGTCAGCAATGCATGTGTGTGGTATGGATGCATGGATGGATGGATGCAGGCTCAGGCAAAGGTAAATTACACAGAAGGCATGTCGAAAATGCAGTGGAATGGAGGAGAACAAGTGTAGATAAATCACAAGTAATGGATCTTACCTGTGGAAGCTTATCTTCCTAGACGACAGTGACAACTCTAGATCGACACTCGATGAT
Organism: Posidonia australis; assembly: GCA_024699735.1. Taxonomy (NCBI): domain Eukaryota; kingdom Viridiplantae; phylum Streptophyta; class Magnoliopsida; order Alismatales; family Posidoniaceae; genus Posidonia; species Posidonia australis. The sequence continues at coordinate 8,164 of JAMKQA010063554.1, read as the reverse complement.
TGGCTATTAAGGCTTGGGGGGACTGACGGAGGCTAAGAGAAGGTTGATGAGTGCAAGGGTGTGATTGCAAGGTTGGTTTGAGGTCTGGTTGGCTATGGAGGGGTTGATCCGTGTTTGGCTTGAGCTGGCCGATCGGCAAGAGTGTGGCTCGGTCAAGGTTGTGTCTGTGTTGCGTCTCAGTGGTCGGCGGTGTTGAGGCTGGCCTAAAAAGGACGTATGGATGTTGTGGCAGATTAAACGGTGGCCACAGGGGTGGTGTAGTGGTGTTGTGGTTGGAGTTGGCCAAAGATGGAAAGTATGGGTGGTCGGAATTGATAGGGACAATGGTCAGAGGTTGACTACGTGGGAGCTTAAAGTTTAGAGAAGCTAAGGGTGAGACAAGAGGGCCAAGAGAGAGAGCCCAGACGTGGGAGAGTGGTTTTATTGGGATTAGATTGTTAAGGATGTTAAGGAGAAGAGAGGGAGGTCATTGGATTCAATAAGTTGTTAAGGATGAGGGGTTTAGATTAAATGAGAGGGATTTGATTGGGATAGCAATCAAGAAGAAGGGTATGATGGTCCAGAGATTCCACGGAACACCCTTAAGTCCATGCCAACCAATGAGAGGAGGTGAATTAGAGGTCCACTAAGTGAAAAGATCAAATCAACCCTTAGTCAAACAAGCACTGACCCAAGTGAGATGCACCACCTAACCATGCCTTCTTCACACACAGCTAATACACACCTAGTCCAAATCTAGGCATGTGGCTAAATTTTAGGCTTACTCCTTCATTGTTGGGCCATCAAATAGGCTTGGGCTAGTGGTTAAATGGTGTTGAACTGGTACTAGTGTCAGAAACACCAAGGAAAGATAAGAAAGGATAAGGAAAGGAGTCACCACCTAGTCTTTTAATGGAAAGACGAGGAAAACCAAACACAAAGGAAAAATCCAATAGAAGGCAAGGAAAATAAAACATATGCATGCTCCGTGCCTAATGGAGGTAGTGCACAAATTAAGATAGGCCAGAGAAAGGGTAAGGATTCTTGTTACGCATGGAGAAGATGTTAGGCACTCCCATGCACTCAAAGAACTCGATCTTTCTAGGTTTCCTACTTGCGAATGGTTTATTGTGCGTATGCTTGTCGATTCTGAGTTAACATGCCTAATATGACTGGAAAACATGCCTAATCATAGAAATGAAGAAGGAAAAAAGAAAAAAATGATAATTTGAGGGACACATGTAAGCATTGGTAATGCCACTTTACTGTATGCCCTTGGGCGATGAGGAAAATCGTGAAAATCGAGAATACTTGGAAAGCGTCATGCAAAACAACAGAAACTTAAAAAATTTGAGAAATTCAAGAGAGAGAAAATAATCCTGGTCAATGTTGGCATTGTCAAGCCTGTTAATGTACACCCTCGGGCGATGGAAAACCAAATCAAATCAAAGTTGCGAAAGTTGGAAGAAATTCGGGAAATGATTTGAAAACCAAGTTTGAAGTGAATCAGAATTGTGTGCATGATGCAAGCAATAAGGTATGAGAAAATATGCATGAAAAAGGAAACAAAATGTACAAAATGCATGTGTGAGTGAAAAATGCAAATTCTAGGGACTTTTGAGCAAAATTAACAAATTCTAAACAAAATTTAAACTCTAAGGCTAAATCATCAAAAATATATAGGAAAACACATTTTGTGTAATTTTGAAGAAATCTAGGGTCAAATGTGCAAAATTGTGCATTTTTGGTCAAATTCAAGGTTCCTAGTGTTCAATGTGCAATTTTGCCATTAAAACATGTATTTAATGCAATTCTGAAGAAATTCAGGGTCAAAAGTGCAAGAAAAAGAGTTCATGTTTGAAAACAAAATGTTTCAGGGACTGACATGCAAATTTACCCTAGAAAACATGCATTCAGTGAGAAATCAGTACAATTCAAGGGCTAAAATGCAATTTTCAACACATCTGAGTATATATTTAAATTCCCAGGGTTTAATTTGCAATTATGCCTGAAAAATATGTATTCAGAATAGTTTTAGTAAAGCTTAGGGTTTTAAATGCAAAAATGTTGAACTTAAATGCTTGAAAAGAAATGCAGAGGGTTAATGTCAAATTTGAAAGAATGGAAAACATTAACATGAATATATAGGGGGCACATTGCAAAATTTCAAAGCAAACATTATTAAAATGATTAAAAATGCTGTGTAGGGGCCTAAATGTAAGAAAAAGGACCTATTTGTAAGAAATTAAAAGTATCAGAAAATTATTTAAAAGAAACTTTATTTTTTATTATTTTTTAAAGAAAAAGGGGGGACGGTCGTCGACGATGGAACTCCGCCATGATCGGCTGGAATGCCCTTCCAAGGCATCCTGATGCCTGATCAGGCATCAAAACTCATGGGGAGCAATAGGAGGAGGAGTGGAGCACATCCAACAGCTCCGATGAGGCATTCAACGATTGAAAGAGGCAGCCCATCCCCCTCGCCATTAACACAACTCCAGTGATGGCGCCGTTGAAGAAGAAGACTTTGGGGGGAGCAGTGCAGCGGTCCATGGCTTTTGGAGGCTTGGGAACGTGACGAGGATGATTTCCCCTCATCTAGCAGCAAGAATGGGCCATTCCTCTCATTCATCTAGTCTTGCCCACCGTCGACGTCGTCATCTCTGGTGAGCTTGGCTGTGGAGGCGATCCAAGGCACAAAGTGGGGTCTTGATTGCTCCAGAACGTAGAGGGAGATTGGAGGATCATTCCTCAGGTCCTGGCAAAGTGCTGCGAAGGGCGGAGTGTCTGGCAATGCTTCCTTACTAGTCATCTTCTCTAGCGACGGTGAGATGGTGCGATTCCGACGGGCTTCTATTGGAGGCTTGTAGAGGGATCGACGAGGCGTCCAAAGGATCGAAGAAGCTAGAGGAGGATTGAGGGAAGAGGATCGAGTGCCTTGGGGCATGAATTGAGCTATGGATTCATGCCCCCACCTAGGTCACCGAGAAACGACTCTGGTGACCCTGAAGCCACGATTCTAGCCAGGGAGAACCTCTGGCTCTACTAGAATCGACTAAGGAAGGAGGAAGGAGACCTATGGAATCGAAATTGGAAGAAATTAGGGTCTGAAGGGCGCTTACTTGAGCTGGCAAGGGTGATGACCACCGAAGCTCGCCGGAGCTCACCGGAGATGGCTAGGGATGGCCTAAAACTCAGATTTGTCTCCTTCTCGAGCTTCCTCTCTCTTCTTCGACCTTTTTGGTTGCCTTAGTTGTGAGAAAATCACATGGTAGCTCTTCTTGGGATTTTTCCAAGTTTTTTCTCTTCTTTCTTCCTCCTTTTTTCTCTTGCAAATAGGAGGGTATTTATAGCCTTGCAAATGGCTAGGGTTGTTAGAGTAGTTGGTTATGGTTTGTTAGAGGTTGTTGGTGGTTGTTTCAAGTAGTTATAGGTTGTTATGATGAAATGGGAAGTGGTTAAGTTTGTTTAAGTCGTTAGAGGTTGTTATAAGTTGTTATGGTGAAGGTGGGAATTGGTTAAGCTTGTTTAGGTGGTTAGAGGTTGTTATGGTGAAGGTGGGAATTGGTTATAGGTTGTTAAGGTTTGACATTATGGTTTAGGGTTTGACTTAGGGTTTAGGGTTTGACCTAGGGTTTAGGTTAGTTTTGGATTTTGGATTTGATTTAGGTTGGATTTTAGGATTTTGAGTTAACTTTAGGGTTTTGAACTAGTTTTAGGGTTTAGTGCTGGGGTTTAGGTCTAGGGTTAGGGTTTTGAATTTTAATATAGTTAGTTTTAGGGTTTAAGGACCCATTGCAAGCATATGAGGTGTCTACAACAAGAAAATTTTGAACGACTGAATTTCATGAATTTAATGATTTTTGTATATGTTTGGAAGCATGCAAATCAAGATGATGCATGTTGTAGCCACAATAAAGATGTATATTTTAAAAAATCATTTAGAACAACAAGTAATAGGGTTATAATCAAGCAATATTATAATACCACAAGCAACATCCACGAGGTTCCAGACTATAGTAATTCTTGTTTAGATATGTGAGATGTAGCAAACTATCGCAAAAATATAGAAACACATAGATAATTGATGGTACAATAGAGTAGCATACAAAATCCATAGAGTCACAAAGAGTACATCAAAATAACTCCAAACACAAATAGAGTCATGACATCAATCCTAAGCTGGGTGATGGAGGTGGAGGCTGAGGATATCCATAAAGATGATTCATTATATCTGAATAATATGATGCCATAATTTCCCAAGTCTTCTCAACTTGTTAATTCAATTGGGCGACATAGGAATCAAATCAAGATGTAAGTAAATCAATGTCCTTAGTAAACTTGTATCTCCATAAACATGATGCTTTGTAAAGCTCTTCTTGTCGGAGCTTTATATCTGTGATTTTTAACTGAAGGTTTTAAATTTTCTCTTTATTTTGAGCATCTTCTTCTTCTTCTCAAGAACTTTCTTCTCTTTCATTTTCTTCCATCGGGGCAAAGGAAGTGTCTTCTAAAGACTTAATATTTTTTAGTGCTTTTGCCCTTTCCAATGCTTTGTCCATTTTCTCAATGGAGGCTAGGTCAAGATTTATAGTTCTAGATCTAAGGGAAGGATCTGTAGAAAGGGGAACCTCAAAATACTCAAAAAGTCTAGAGATGGATGATACATAAAATAATTTGGTTGTAACATGCAACATGCAATGGATCAAGACTTTTGCCTAGTTTACAAGAATTTTCATTGCAATTGTGTGACCATGCCGATGGGAACCCTGCAAGACTCATCGGTGTGTCGATACACACGAGGAATCCCAATATGGTCACAGTGAAGATGATGAATTTGAGGAAGGAGAATTGACTCAGAAACACCAAAGAATGATAAGAAAAGGATAAAGAAAAGGAGTCGCCACTTAGTCTTTTAATGGAAAGACAAGGAAAACCAAACACAAAGAAAACCAAAAGAAATCAATGCAAATACACATGTGCGCTCCGTGCCTAATCGATGTAGTGTGCAAATTACTACAGGCCAGAGAAAGGGTAAGGATTCTTGTTATGCATGGGGAAGGAGTTAAGCACCCCCATATGCCTAAAGAATTCAGTCTTTCAAGGTTAACCACTTGCTCATGACCTAGTGTGTGTTTGCCTATCTAATTATAATGCATGTCCTAAGATGAATGCGAAAACTTGACAAATATCCAAGAAAACACTGAATAAAGAGAAATAATAAGGAAAATAATCCGTGGAACAATGTAGGCATTGAAAATACCGCTTTACCGTATGTCCTTGGGCGATGAGGAAAATTGAAAATTGGAAAGGTTCGAAAAGCATCATGCAAATCTACGAGAAACTAGGGAAAATCTGAGAAAATCAAACAAGAGAAAATAATCCTCATTCGGGTCCATGTCGGCATTGTCAAGCCTGCTAATGTACGTCCTCGGGTAATAAATTCCCAACACAAATCACAAGATCACGAAAATCATGAAAATCGCCAAATATGGAAAAAAGTATAAAATTGCAAAGGAAGGGCATTTTGAGCAAGTCATGCCAAAAGATTAAATACTCTCAAATTTGTACGGGGATCGATGAGGAATCCCAAAAGGAAAACTAGAGAGTCAAAGAACAGTCAAATTAAGAAATCAATTATAACTGCCTCGATCTCCGACCCACACCAATGATTTTCGCCAGCTAATTCCATTAGCTGAAACCGTCGCCTGTAATCGCCTACCATGCTCACTTGAACTCATCACTAGCCTTCATCGCCATTAAAAACCACATGACCCGCCATCTGACCAGTAGCTGAGCTTCGATCGAATCGTGATTCTTTCGACGTGCATTGCCTGAATGTTGACCAAAGAAGCTGAAGGATGATGTGTGCAAGGCTCCTGATCGTCTCGTCTAAAGTATGGCGTCGCGAGCTTCTTTCCCCGTCGACATCACCAGAGAAGACTCTGGCTGGCTTCAGCAAACGTCGGCTTGGCCAGGATGAGCAGTTTCAGCGGCTAGGAGGCATGCTTGAGTGATGACGAAGCTTAATCGGCGATCACGCTACTAGACAGAGGCTTCTGTTGTCCCCCTCTCCAAGCTTGTCTGAGAAGTCTCCGACGCTCATGAAGCTATGCAGTTGTCCTCTACTAATGATCTGGTAGGAGCGGAGGTGGAGGAACGAGAGCCAGAAGGGCTAAGATGAAGGAGCAGAGCAAGACCACTGGCTTCCCCGCAAAAGACCAGATGGATTCTTTTGTCCGCCTCCTCCATCAGATCTAGCATCGGTCGTCCCCGTCTGAGGGCGTCGAGCACAGTCCAAAGCTCAAAAAAGCAAGGGAGGCAATGAGGGGAAAGAGTCGTGCATGCCAATTGGAGAAGTTAGAAGGAGGAAGAGAGCGTCAGGAGCTGACTTCTAGCTTCCCACGCAATCAAACTACGGCTAATTGACAACAGAGAGGAGAAGGAAGCTTACTTGTGATGTGATGGATGTCGTCGAGGGCCTCTCAAAGCTCCAGAGTGGTCAAGAGCTTTGAGCTCACTGTCATAGGCAATGGAGCAGAAGCTGGATCTCTAAAGGAAAACCTGGAGTTGGGAAGTGTGGGAGCTGGTTGTAGTGGTGGCAATTCTCTCTGATGTCTTCTCTTGCATGGAGTGGAGGGGTTTAAATAGGCGCCAGAGGTGAACCAAGGCTGTACATGTTTAACAGTCTCTAACAGACAGTGTTGATGACTTCTAAAGGTTTGAAATCGTGAATTCACTGCCGAATTAAGGCCACAATGGTCCCTAGAGATGAAAGGAACATGGACAGGTTCAATCCTGGTCGTCATTAGTATAAAATCAAGGAATCAAGCAACAACAGAGACTCTTTTGCCCTTCAGCTTTGAAACAGGGCATTTCCCCTACTATATCCACCATTTACTTTTGCCAGTCACTTTCGCCATATATAGCTGTTTGGAACTTCCACTTGACCCAATAAAAGTTAGTTAGGTAGCCTTGAAGCCAATGGCAGTCATGAACTCCATCGAGGCAGCTCCAAGATCACACCTTCTTTCCTTTGGACATGTTTATACCTTCCTGTAAAATCTAGGGTGTCTACAGATGCCCCTCCCTAAGTGAGGTCAAGGGTAATCAAGACCGATGCTCAGGGTTGACATGACACCCCACCTATATCCATGGGAGAGCGAGAAGTTAGCACGTCCTTAAGATCAAGGGGGCATGATAGGACACGAGGCCTATAAACTGAAACAACAGACATTTGACAAATGTCATCTGGTAGCTTGGGGTACCAACCCGAGAGGATTGGTCTAACCCACTTGGTGAAAGACCAAAGGAGGGCACCATCTGCTCCAAAATTTTTGAGCAAGAATCGAATGGTGCATGGTAAGTTTCGGACCTACCGACTAAAGGATGGTAAGTTTCGGACTCACCGACTGAAGAATGGTAAGTTTCGGACTCACTGACCAAAGAATGATAAGTTTCAGACTCGCCAACCGAAGAATAGTAAGTTTCGGACTCACCGACCGGGGAATGGTAATTTTCGAACTCACCAACTGAGGAATGGTAAGTTTTGGACTCACCGACTGGGATGTGTCTTTGAATTTGGTCCTCTCGGATGCAAACTAGGGTGACGAGGAATAAGCGTCTTTTGAATTTGGTCCTCTTAGCCGTGAATCAGGGAGACGAGGAAAACATCTTTGAATTTTGTCCTCTCGGATGAGAATCAGGGAGATAAGGAAAAGTGTCTTTGAATTCTGTCCTCTAGTACAAGAATGAAGGAGACAAGGATGAGCGTCTTTGAACTCTGTCTTCTCAGACGTGAATCAGGGAGATAAGGAAAAACGTCTTTGAATCCCGTCCTCTCAGACGTGAAATAGGGAGACAAGGGATAAACGTCTTTTTATTCTGTCCACTAGGTTGAGAATCAGGGAGACAAGAATAAGCTTCTTTGAATTCTGTCTTCTCAGACGAGAATCAGGGAGATAAGGATAAGTGTGACCATGCCGGTGGAACCCCTAGGTGAGTTCACCAACCTACTCCGGTGTGCGGAAACACAAGGGGAGATCCGATACAGTCACGGCAAAAATGGTGAATCCAGAGGAAGAGACAAGACTCGGAAACACCAAAGGGAAGACAAAAGGATAAGGAAAGGAGTCGCCACCTAGTCTTTTAATGGAAAGACGAGGAAAACCAAAACAAACACAAG
>JAMKQA010063551.1:0-13724 GCA_024699735.1 Posidonia australis | reverse complement strand
TAATGCTCAGGAGTATCACTCTTTATTTCGGGTCAAGTGCGTAATGCAAAGATATTGCATAAACATAATCAAAGTTGTATCATTTTGAGTGATTTCTCATCATTGCTTACTACATGCCTAAATGCAAGCTAAGATGTAGAAAAACTGCTGAAAACAGAGATGTGCCTTCCTAATGCATCAAGGAGGAAAATCAGATAAAAACCCAGAAGCAAATCGGGTCAAGGAAGCAAGCAAAACATCTGAAAAACGTGTTGTGTGCTACTGAAAACAGGACACTGCGCCTGTTTGGTGCGTCAGACTGGTGCGTCAGTCTGGAGCGCCACCTATGTGCGTCTAGGTGGGCCAGGAATGTATGCAGAGGTAAAACAGAAAGCCAGGTAAAGCAAAACATCAGAGGATGCACTCTGGAAAATATGCAGCAGAAATCTTTCTGGAAAAACTCGGAAAGCAAGCCTTAACAGATTTAAAAATGCAAATGCAATGCAATGACCTTGAGCTCAAGGGCTAGAAGCCTCACACAAGATCCCATCTATTTGAACTAGATGCAGAAAGCAATGATTCAGCCAAGCCTCTGGATCATGGACTGATACATATGATTCTCTCAATGCAGTAGGGTGCAATCAGTCTACCAGATTCAGCCTAGAGCTGAATAACAAAGTAGAAAAAAGCAAATGGAAAACAGTTTGATCGAAAGCTGAAAACATGCTGGGGCATCTCGGCAAACCAGAGAATCAATCAGGAGAAAACAAGCTCAAAACTCCGTGATAGAGTCATGCAAGTATGATGCTAATGCAAGTGCACTGATCTCTGACCAGTCTGGTGCGCCTGCTGAGTGCGCCAGAGTGGTGCGTGGGTTAGGTGCGACAGGGATGTGCACCCCTAGGATTCTGGATCAGATTATGACCCGATCCAGAACCCACCCAACAGAGATACAGAGGGGGGTCTATGCAAGTGCTAGAAGGATTATGTCATGATAAAATTGGGAAAACATGCTGCAAGTGCATAAGATCAAGAATCACCATGAAAACAAAGCATTTGATATCACGGCAAGTGAATGGGTTCATGCATGAAAAGATGTGTGAAATACTTAAGAACAAGCATGATCTGGATAAAATGAATCAAAACATGTGTAAATCAAATGTGCATGCTTCTACGTGCAAGAGCATATATGATGCGTGGTAAAAATATTAAACATGGGGTAATAACATATGTAGATTACATGCTAGAAATGCCAATGTGGATTTGCATGGAGATTATTTGCATAGAAAGTATGATCATGATATCATGAAAAACATCGTAAACATGGAATAAAACAAATCATACACAAGGTTTTAGCATGCTTTATTCAGTTCTGAAATGTTATTAAGAAACTAAAAAAGGGGAGATAGAATGCCTACCTCTCGATGTGCCTTCTTTGCGATATCAGTGATAAGAAAACCTTTGTTGCTTTGGAAGGCTCTGGGACGCAAGTAGGTGCTCCAGGGAATGAAATCAGGCTGCTGGACTAGTGGAGAAGCTCGTGCAGAGGTCGGGTTTTTAGAGTAGAAAATGGCTAGGTGCAGGGATTTCCACTCAGAATTCTCAGCTCTCAGGATTTTTGGTCTCTTTTTTGTGGCTCTTCAAAACGGTGCCTATGGAGGTCCTTTTATAGGGAGCTCCCAGGGATGAGTTACAAGTATAAGGAGGGTCTCGTAGACGAAGAGCCTGGAATATTCCACGGCACATTCGCTGCTGGAAGTAACAGCCAAAGAAGGTGGAAAGCCAGCAGTCGCAGCCTTGTGCGCCAAGGATGTGCGCTGGATAAGTGCACCACCTATGTGTGCTAGGGAAGTGTGTTAGGTTGATGTGCTAGGTTGGTGTGCTAGGTTGATGTGCTAGGTAGGTGTGCTAGGTAGGTGTGCTAGGTTGGTGTGCTAGCTAGGTGCTCTCCCCTATTGGTCTGGTTTTCTAACTAGGCTACGGGCTTGCTGTGGGTTCAGGGATTGATTCAAAGGTCAGCCATATCCAAAGCAACAATTGGAGCCCTATCAATGAGTTACCTCAAAATCGGGGTGTCTACACCAGACACAGGACAGGTTCGACCATTAGCAATGGCCATAGTACGGAAATCAGATAACTAGGACAACTGGGTAAACAAACTACGTGTACTTGACATGTGTGAGGAGGCACCAAAATTAATGATCCAGGAGGAGTCCCTCGATGCAACGAAGGCACTAGTACTTGAGGAGCTAGCATGTGTAGATGTGGTAGTAGAGTCTGTGATCTTTAGCTGCTGAAGCCTCTCATAATCTGCTTGTGAAACGGTAAAGGTCTACTCCTCAGTGGTAGCTACAACAATGGATGACTCGATGGTAACATGTGCTATCTGTGGTCGACCAATAATATCTCAACACTTCTCAACCTTGTGTCCCAAGCGGCGGCAATGTGAGCATCGTGGACGTCTACCTGTATCTTCTCGTCCACGACCTCCTCCTCTAGAACTGCCATGTCCACGACCCCATGTGACTGCCACGAGGCTGTAGACACTGGAGAACCTTGCCAAAGGTCGTCTGTAAGTCAGGGACACTGTCAGCTCCTAAAACCTAGCCTCGAATCTGAGAGCTAATATCCAGGTTCAGACCAGAGAGATAGGCTACAACTGCTAACTCCTCTCTATACTAACAGAGTCGAGTGATATCCACTGTCAATGGCTGATATACACCTAGCTTGTCCAATAATGCTCGGAGGGCAATGAAGTACTGCTGAACAGTCTGATCTCCCTACTGAAGAGTGAAGATCTACTCATATATCTCGCAGACATGAGATATGTTTTTCTCGTGGCCATAAGTGAGGCGTAGAGTGTCCTATATCTTCTTTGCAAGCCTCAATAGGATAACACCGCATGCAACAAAGGGCACCATACTATTTACCATCCATGTAATAACAGCAGCGTCATCGGCAAGCCAATCTTCATACTGATCTGATTTGATATCGGGAGGAAGGTGAGATGCTTCAATTTTCGGTGGGCTAGAACAAATGTTTCGAAGCTTTGGGACCATAGGATATAGTTTGATCTAGAAAGCTTCATAGATGTGCCACTCATATTCTTGACAAACGAGTCACGAGATGCCATTCTAACTGAAAATTACTAAAAAAATAGTCAAATATATGGTCTGAAAATAACAACGATGAACGAGACTACTCACCAAGAACGTGGATGTGACGTATCCACATATAACGAAGACCGAAGGCTTGGAGAGGCTTAGAACATAGCCAACATTGCAACCACGTCATACAAGAAGCGCTGGACTGCCCTTTCAGATTAAAGGGAAGGAGACTAGGGCATCACTGGCGACCACACATGCGCAGTGGCCCTGGCCTGTCTTGGCCGGCGGCACTGTAACAACTTCCAAGTCGCTACGACAAAACCTAGCTACAAATTTTAATTTAATTATTTATTTTATCTTTATTATTAACCAACAATTACACTAATGATGTAGCTAAGGCTAAGTACTCTTAATAGGAAATAAAACTAAGAAACAATAGAAATAAACTAAGCACAGGTGTGTCATCGCGATGGAGGCACTCTCATGCATGCTCAGAATTGCGGTCCAGAATAAGCGTATCACCCCACTACGAAGAGGACAAGAGATGCTTTCCCACATTCTCTTCGTCAATGACCTCTTTGTATGTGCCCAGGCTGATGAGTACTCTACGCGTGGTATCAGGGAGACGCTAGACCAATTTGCTAGCAGTTCTGGGTTGCATATTAACCCCTTGAAAAGTTTTGTATTCCTCGGTGGCTCCTGTGTGGACTCTGATCGCATCTCCAGCATCCTTGGTGTTCCGCAGGGTGCATTCCTGGTAAAGTACCTTGGCCTCCCTCTGACTTCGAAGCGTCTCTTCGTTAGCATATGCAAGTCGTTGGTTGACAAAGTCAGGAAACGTCTGGCGGGGTGGTGTGCGTCCCATCTTTGCTGCGCTGGTAGGTGTGTTCTCATCCAGACAGTTCTGTCTACGATCCCCCTCCATTGGATGGCGATCTTCAAGCTTTCGGCTTCTATTATTGTGGTTCTTGAACGGGCGGCGCTTCACTTCTTATGGAAGGATAGAATACTTCTGACGGTCTCCTAGGATGCTTGCTGCCAGCCGTTTTCTAAGAGAGGCCTTGGGTTCAGACGGGCAGGCGACCTTAACAAAGTGGCTTTGCTAAAGAGGATCTAGAGGCTTGCCAATGCGTCTAATTGCCTATGGTAAAAGTGGGTCCGTTCCAAATATCTGCTCCGCTTTTCTATCTAGGATGTTCCAGTTTCGTGCTGGTTGTCATGGGCATGGCGCAGCGTCCTTGTGGTGAGGCACCTCACTGCATCACTCATTGATCAACCTATTGGCGATTGGATACCGAACTGGGTGCTTGGGTTTTCTTCTGCTACTGCTTGGGATGCTATTAGGGTGCACTTAGAGGTATGCTCTTGGGCTCCGACAGTGTGGTTCAGGGGCCACATTCCTAGGCATGCTTGCATCGTCTAGTTCGCCATGCTCAGGAGGCTCAAGACTCAGGACCGGCTCCGTCGACTTGGCTTGACTATTGTCTCCAGATGCGCATTGTGTAAGGGGACGTACGAGGATCAGGCTCACCTCTTCTTCAATTGTCCCTACTCTGCCGGTGTTCTGCGTTTAGTGGCTCGAAGATACAGGTTGTCGCCTTCTACTGATCTGGCTTCTATCCTTGCTTGGCGCTTGGCCTTGCTAGCTAATCAACAGCTAGCCGTGATGCGCACGATGGCAGCAATTGTGTACTACCTTTGGACTAAGAGTAATGGCTGACTTTTTGATGATTCCTTCCAGAGTAGGCCGTTGAACGTATTCTGGGCCCATGTAGAGAGCCTTCTTCTTCTCAGGAACTCTGTGCAAGTTACATCCTCCACTTTTTTGATGCCTAACTTGTTCCCAGGCTAGGACATGAGTGTGTGGCCTATTTATGGATGCTTTGAGTTATTTTGGCTGGGTTGTATTGTGCTTTGGCACTTTTCTTTTGTTTTGTTTTGTTAGGTGTCCATGTACTTGTATGCATATGTAACTTGTACATGATTTCATTTATATAATCATACTCCTGAGGGCTTGTCCTTCTTTTATTTTGCAAAAAAAAAAAAAACAGAAATAAACTAAACTAACACTCACCTGTATCCCTAATGTGTGGTGGTGTGACTCCTTTTATATGCACTAGCAACCAGCAACTACTATCCTGCACCTGCTAAAACACACAAAACAAAGCACACGTAAGTGACCACTCAACAGTCACTCAACACGCACCCCACCTACAACTCAGCAACTTATGCTGAGGGCAACCAAGTATAGGCATCACACTTGGATGCCGACAGACCAAAAAGGTAATCTACTGACGCCCAACACACAAGCACTAGCATCCCTCTTGGATGCCGAAACACCAAACCATGCAGTTTACTATTGCTCGACAGGCCAAAAAATCACAAAACCATGTCTTTAAAACCATTCTTTTCATTTCTTTTGCAAAACCATATGCGTGCACTTTTAAAACCTTTTATGCATGCCCGAGAAAGCTACTCTCACCATCTCAAGCCCAAAACCACATTAAAAGCACAACTACAAAGACTCTGCTATGCACAACATGGTCCCTTCTAGACCCAAGCACAACACCAAACTATGGAGCCTTCGCTCCCAAAACAATAGAGCCACCTCTCCCAAAACAACGGAGCCATCACTCCCAAACCATTACGCCTCAACAGCGTCAAAGCCACGGCCTCCTTTAGGCCCAGAGTCTGATTTCCCAAACCAGGATTCCACACAAACACAAGCACAAACAGTGTGTTGAACTGTCCGACGCCAAGCAGACAACACTAGCCACAAGTAGTCCACTGAGGAGTGACCACAGTGTTTACACTGCCACAACGTGTCACCCTGTGTAGGAGCCGCGTCGTCCCACGATTCTCCCACTAGAAGAACCCTCAACAAAGCCAACCCCTCATTGAGAAGACAGTCCTGTCTTTTAGGACGCTACCAGCTACGGGGCGCGTGTCCCACCGACATTGGCCACCATAGGGTATGTCTCCTCACAATGCCCTCCACACGGTGCTCAGGAAGGAGTCTAATACCTCCACACCCGACAACACTCAAGCCTCAGTACTCACAAGGACAGTAGGAGTATCATACCTCCCCGTCATGTCATGAAACACCTCAACCCACGGACCACAACCCTAGCCTCGAAACAACAGTCAAGGAGTATCATACCACCAAAACTCGACGAATCTCAGCCTCAGGAATCTCGGCCCCCAACACAAACAAAAAACACCGAAAAACTCTTTCCAAAACAATTTTCAAATCTGTACTTTTCTCTTTCCAAAACTCTCTTTTGGTATTGTGACCATGCCAGTGGAACCCTACATGGCTCTCCCCTACCGGGTGCGTGGAAGCACTCAAGGAGTCCTGAAATGGTCACGGCGAAGATGGTGAATCCAAAGAAGAAGACTAGACTCGGAAACACCAAGAGAAGATAAGAAAGGAGTCGCCACCTAGTCTTTTAATGGAAAGACGAGGAAAACCAAACACACAAGAAAACCAAGAAGCAAACAAGATGCAGAAAACATGTGTGCTCCGTGCCTAATCGATAATTGAATCCGGGCCAAAGAAAGGGTAAGGATTCTGGTTACGTATGGGGAAGGGGTTAGGCACCCCCGTGCGTCCAAGAAAACTCAGTCTTTCTAGATTTCCTACTTGTTAAGGGTCTACTAAATGTGTGCTTGCTTATTCTAAATGTGTATGCTAATGATGACTGGAGAAAACATGCCAAATCAAAGAAAAGAAATGAAATAAGGGGAAAAAGTTAATCCGATGGTCAAATGTAGGCATTGAGAATGCCGCTTTACTGTATGCCCTTGGGCGATGAGGAAAATCGAGAAATTCTCGAAAAGCGTCTCGCAAATCAGCAGAAATTTGGATAAATCCGAGAAAATTAAAATGGGAAAATAATCCTCATTCGGGACAATGTCGGCTTTGATAAGCCTTTTAATGTACGCCCTCGGGCGATGGAAATCCAAATCAAGTCAAATGACATGAAAATCAGAAAGAATCCGGGAAACGACGAGAAAACCAAGCTCGCAACGAGTGTGAAATGCGTGCGCAATGTAAGGAAGAAAAGGCAAGAAAATTTGCATGGAAAAGTACAACAAAATGTGCAAAATGCATGTATAAGTGTAATAATGAGAATTCTAGGGGCCTTTGCGTAAAACATTTTGAAGCCAAATCACCAAGAATACATTGGAAAACACATTTTATGCAATTATAGAGAAATCTGGGGTCAAATGGCAAATATGAGCAATTCTGGTCAAATTGAAGGTTCCTAGGGGTTAAAATGCAAATATGCCACTAAAACATGTATTTAGTGCAATTCAGTGGAAATTCAGGGTAAAATATGCAAGAAAATGATCCATGAAAGTTTCAGGGGCAATTCAGTAAATTTACCCTAGAAAACATGCATTCAATGTGAAATCTGTAAAGTTCAGGGGCTAAAATGTAATTTACCCAGAGAACCAATGCATTCATAATAATTTCAGTAAAGTTCAAGGTCTAAAATGCAATTTAACCAGAGAAATAGGCATTCTGAAGAGTTTCAGTAAAATTCAGGGGCTAAAATGCAATTTAACTAGAGAAAATATGAATTTTGTGTTATTTTAATGATGCTTAGGGGTTTAAATGCAATTTTGACAAAGAAATGTGCATTCAGAAGAGTTTTAGTAAAGTTCAGGGTCCTTTATGCAAAAATATTGGATTGAAATGCATGAAAAGAAACTTTGAGGGTTTTTATTAAACTTTTAAACCTAGAAAACATTATTTTGAATACTCAATGGGCACAATGCAATATTTTCAGTTAAAACTTTATTCAAACGAATTAAGAAAAAATGATCAGGGACTTAAATGTAAGAAAAGGACATAATTGTAATAAAAAAAGGACCGAAATGTAACAGATCAGAAGTTTCAGAACTTTTATTAAAAGAAAATCATTTTTTTAATTTTTTAAAGAAAAAGAGATCGATGGTCGCCGACAACGGAGTTCCGCCGTCGACGACCACCAGAGGGGACACTAGAAGCTCTCCCGTGGTTTGATCTAAGATCAGACCCCACGGGAAGCAAGAAGAGAAGGAGGGGAGAAGATCCAAAGGTTTGGATCAAGAATCCAAAGGCAGGAATAGGCCTCCCACCTCCCTCGCCGTTGAAGCACTCCAACGATGGCACCGAAGAAGAAAGAAGCTTCCGGAGGGCTGCGGTGCAGCGCCTCTGAGCTTGTGGAGGCATAGGGACGTGGAGAGGACCTTCTTTCATCCAGAAGCACGACTGGCACTGCTCCCTCACTGTCTGATCCTGCTCGCCATCGTCTCTATTCCCTCCGGCAAGCTCGACTGCGATGGTCGCTCAGGACTTGAGAAGAGGTCTTGGATGCTCCAAAGCATAGCGGGAGTGTTGTGGAAGGTTTCCCAAGAGCCAGTGGGTCATTGTGAAGCGTGGAGCGCCGGATCACGTTCTTTGCAACCTTTCTTCTCTAGCGATGGCGTGCGTGACTCTGGCGAGCTTCCACTGAAGGCTTGTAGGTGGTTCGACGGGGTATCCAGAGCATTGGAGAAGCTTGAGGAGCACAGGGGGAGGAAGACCTAATGTTTTGAGGCACGATCTGAATAGCAGATCTCTTCCCCCACCTAGGTCGCCGAAAAATGACGACGACGAGGCTCAACTACAATTCCAGCCAGAGAAAGCCTCTGGCATGTCTGGAATCACTCAGGGAAGATGAAGGGAGACCTAGCAAGCTAGAATTTAAAGCAAGGGCGGCTGATGGGGGGTGTACCTGGTCTAGCAACGTGATTTTTCTCTTGTAGCTCATCGGAGATGGTCGGAACTGTGTGCTTCTCACCTCTGCAATCTTCTCTCTCTTCCTGGAGCTCTCACTCGGACCTTCCTATTCTCTCAATCCACCATCAGTCCTCTATTTATAACTAAGGAATACCACTAGCTCCTAACAAAACCATAACAACCCACTCCAACAAACTATAACTACCTAACAACTTCTTAACAACCTAACTGACTCTTAACCTTCTAACTAATCACTAACAAACTCTAACAACCCTATAACAAACCTAAGGATGTTTGAGAAAGTGGGCTTAAATGGGCTTTGGTGGGCCTTCGTGGGCTTGCTGGGCTTTGGTTGAATTAAATGGGCCTTAGATGAATTAAATGGGCCTTGGTGAGCCTTCATGGGCTTAATGGGCCTTGGTGAGCCTTCATGGGTCTAATGGGCCTTGGATGAATTAAATGGGCCTTAGTGAACCTTCATGGGCCTTCAAGGGCTTAATGGGCCTTAGATGAATTAAATGGGCCTTGGTGAACCTTCATGGGCCTTCATGGGCTTAATGGGCCTTGGTGGGATTAAATGGCCTTTGAATGAATTAAATGGGTTTAATGGATTTATTTATGGTTAAAAGCCCATCTACCACACTTCCATCTTGCAAACTTGCAAAATTGAGGTGTCTAATAAAGCGAACCTTGGATGGGAAAAATGCACCAGGATTCAATCAAATAGAGTGAACCTTGGATGGGAAAAAGGCACCAGGATTCGTTCCAATGGAGCAAACCTTGGATGGGAAAACCTAGTCTCTAGGTAGATAGTCTAGACAAGAAAGGAGGCCTTGAATCCGTCGGTTAGGATCGGAATTCAAAGGCGAAGGAGGTAATTCCGGCCTATCTAGCATAAAAGTTGTGAAGACTTCATTCGTCCAGGCTGAGGCAATAAAACGAGATACTCAGCTATTATCTGAGTGGTCCCCAGCGCCAAGCCGACATGCAAAAGAAAGTAGAATCCTGCACCAGTCATGCGCGTGCTGTCGCGATGGCGATTTCTGTTCCACATCAACCATAAGCAACCAATCAAGTTGGCCAGAAACGTTCTGAAGAATTTTATTACCAGAGTCAATGAAACGATTACATGTATTTTAATTTTCAAAGAACCAGTAACATGACATGAATGCTAAAAATCTGTGTCATCTCTGGATCTTTTAGAGTCTGAGGCTTTGGCAAAGAGCGTACGGCTCGAGGCGGCGCTATAGATTGGCTAGGTCTCTTTGACTTCGGCTTCATAATCTGCTATGCAACTCTTCCCTTCTATGACTGTAAGATCCCTCGATCGTACGGAACCACTGAGCAGACGAGATAGCTCCTTAGTCATAGTGTAGGAGCCCAAGGGGTATTCTTGAACCGCGCTGGCATTTGCCCCTGGACAAGAGAATCCTGCTGGTAACCGAACTGTCGCATCACACGGATTGGGTGGTATTCCACTCCACCAGTCAACCCTGGCAGGATGATAAGCCGCATGTCGACTGTATTGAAAAAGGCCTCAAAGTTATGAGAAGCCAAAGGAATAATGTGCCAGTTGATTTTCTGTTCTGTTAAGCTTTCTAAACACTCGTACTCCTTCTGAACTGAGGTGAGCATGTGCGCATGGCCACTTTGATAGTAGGATTCGAAGGTTGATCGTTGCGGGCGCAAGACTTCTACACCCAGATGTGCAGCCAGCCATACCTGTACAAAAGCTCCACAACCATAAAAGTGTCAGTAACTGCGTTGTGATCGGTCTAGAGTCTAGTAAGTTTCTGCCAAGATGACTGGGGCTAGATCTATTTGTCGGGTAACAACTGCCAAAGCGATCTCAGTGACTTCAATGTTTACAACCATCTGGCCATGGCTGAAAATCAATTCTCCCAAGAAGCGGACAACAAAGCCTTTCAACCAAAGCTCGACGTCTAGGGAGGCGCGCATTCCAGCCTCTTTGTCAAAGTAAGCTAACTTCAGCATGGGGGAAAGTTCGTTTGTACAAATGAGCTGACAACCACAATCACTGGTTGATAGGCCAGTTAGCTCACTCAAGACTGAAGAATACCTGTTGCATCGCATAAAGACGGTGGGTCCCAGGAACTTCTGTAGACAACATATTTTGTGGACCTCTTCCAAGGTTGGAGTCAGTTCGATTCTCCCAAAGCGGAAAACATGATGAGCTGGTTTCCAGAATCGGGCTACTGCACACGGAAAGTATCGAGAAACCTTCACATTCGCGATATCCAGAAGCTTCGAAGAGATTCCCCAAATCCATAGCTTGTCACGATCACTTTCAATCAACTACTTGATCCATGCTTGGAGCACTTCTGAGTAGTGTGTAGGCACCACCATCGTAGGGAAACCCATGATCTATAAGGCACTTCAGCTTTTCTTGGCCCGAGACTCCTCAGAAAGGACAAACGATCTCCTACAGGACATGCTCAAAACACTGTTTTAGAAACAGATCTCAATTTTGCTTCGTTCAACAACACTTAGCAAAATCAAAGCAGACAAATAAAAGATACAACGCAATGATATTGTAAGAACCAGAGAGACTGGCCTAAAGCTGTAAACTACAGCTGACTGGACAAAGAGTTGTTGGATAGACTAAATCTTGTGCACAACTTTGAGGAAAAACCCTAGTTTCAATTGGTTCTGACTAGGTATCCAAGTAATGAGATGTGGCCATCAAACTTGGAAGATCAGGATTATCTGATGATTGTGCCCCCCAGCAGATTACCGGGGTCCTCGACCAACAGAGCAGCTGACATGCCCCTGGTCGAGTGTTAGCTCAAAGCATCTAACCATAGGATAGTTGACATGCCCCTGGCCTGACATGGACGACTCTTGACCAAACAGAGCAACTTACGTGCCCCTGGTCGAGTACTGGCTCAGTGTGTCTAACCATAGGACAGCTGACATGCCCCTGGCCTAACATAAATGGTCCTAACCGACAAGAGCAGCTTACATGCCCCTGGTTTAGGCAATGTCCTCTTGATTCTCTTGAACTGAAGGTCGTTGTCACATCCCAGCCATGAGAACCAAGCGATACTCTAGGACGTTTTTAAGATGATATTTGCAAAAAGATGATGCATGCATGCTAAATGATTTGTGGGATCTTATTGGTGCCCTCAGTATTGGGATGCTTACTGCCAAGTACAAGGGAACAATAACTCCAGACCTCACTAGACTCTATCCAAGCCCTTAGTTTTTGGGTGGCTCTCTGGAAACGGGGTCACTGTATCTTGGGCTCCGTTCCAAACCCCACTAGACCGTACTCCTGCTTTTTTTATTTTATTCATTCTTTATTTTTTTCCCCTCATAGGCATGTGGGTTCACCCTATCCCTGGCTTGGAGGTAATAGGTATTTGGTCTATGGGGGGAAGCTACTGCTGTTTAAAGGGTTGGCTAGGCCCTTTTGTAACATGTCTTCCAGGTATTCACTTCGACTCCTCTCCAAGATAAATTGGAGGGACAGAGTTACCCGTCATGCCACTCTCTTTAGGGCCGACTTTTATTTGCGACATCTGTCTTCTTATTCTTTTGTCCTTTTTCAAATATATATTTTTGTTTTATTTCTTGTATTCTCACTCTCACCCCTAACATTTTATCTCCCTCTGGGAGGTGCAAGGTCCCTAAGAAGTTTGGATATTTTTCTGAATTCACAATGAAAAGTGGCTCCCTCACTCTCTAGGTTCCTGAATAGTATCTACCTGAGAAGGTGCTACACATTCCCCACATTGGCAAGCTTATTCCGCCTATCATCATTGGACTAAGATCCATGCATGTGATGATGAAAACAAATGTCAGCCTATATATGTGTATACTGAATGAGGGTTAGTATGTGCTGTGATGCAGAGCTACATGAATGTAAGAAGATCATGACTTCATATATGCATGAAGGAAATTGTTAGTGTCGCAAAGTAAGGACACACTATTTATGATCACTGATAGTACTTTTTCAAATAGCATGAATGAACTGGCTCTGACTGTTCGATGCAGTCCATGTCCTCAAGGATAACAGCCCCTCCGGAATAGACTTGCTTGACCACGAATGGTCCACGCCAGTTGGGCCTGAACTTGCCACGACTATCAGGGAGATGTATTGTTCTCAAGACCGAGTCCCCTGACAAAAAGCTTCTTGGTCGAACCTTCTTCTAATAGGCTTTGACCATGCACTTCTGATAGCATTGTGTGTGATGCATAGCTTGCAGTCGATGCTCGTCTATCAGGTTCAATTGAACGAGGCAGTCTTCAATCCACTCCGCCTCGTCTAGCTCTGCTTCTTTCAGGACTCTGAGTGATGGTATCTCCACTTCTATTGGTAGGACTGCCTCCATACCATACACTAGAGAATATGGAGTCACTCCTGTTGAGGTCCTGATTGATGTTCTTGTAGGATACTAAGGCTTCTCTAGAGGGGGGGTGAATAGAGAATTTCCGGTTTTAACTTAGTTTTTAAAAATTAATATGCAAACTTGAGAATATTAAAGATTAATCACAAATACTCAGAGGATTTATAGTGGTTCAGCCAACCCCGGCTTAGTCCACTCCTCAAGTTCCCCACTTGAGACTTAACTCTTATATTCAATAACTAGAATATTACAAGCTACAAATTTACCTTGTTTGTAACCTTGAATCACAATTTTCATCTCCTTCCAGGAGAACCTCAGAATGCTTGAAGGCAACAGAGAACTTTGAGCACTTTGTGATCTTGCTCTTGCTTGACTGAATGAAGGTTGAAGCTCTTTGTGTTTGAAGCAAAGTTTGGATGGATTCTTTACACACTCACTTGAAGCACTAAAAGTATACTAGCTCAATGAAAGATTCAGTGATTTGTGAGCTACATATGG
>JAMKQA010063545.1:0-14125 GCA_024699735.1 Posidonia australis | reverse complement strand
TAGTTTTCACGCATCGTCTTGCACATTCATTTAGTCTTGTCACATCCATACACATTAGCATGATTAGAGCATGATCCCAGTTTAGCAAACATTCATCAAACCTTTAGCAAGCAATTGGACTAGAAAGACCGAGTTTCTCGGGCTTACGAGGGTGCCTAACACCTTCCTCGTGCGTAATAGGAATCCTTACCCATCCTTTGGTTAGCAGACATCCAGCCTTCCCATTTGCATCCCAAGCATTCATCCGTTTGTGGTCTTCCTCGTCTTTCCCTTAAAAGACTAGGTGGTGACTCCACTTTTCTTTTTTTCTTTTATCCTTGCACCTTCGCCGTCATCGGCATGACTGTGGTCTTCTCCTCTCTACCTCCTCCCTTTAGGTCGGGTGGTCGGTTAGATGGACGCGGTCACACCAAGTAACCAAACTCTGGCCACATGCAGGTTGTTGAGGAGCGACCACAACGTTTTGCACTACCACGGTGATGGCCACCGTGTGTAGGAGCATTCACCGTCCCACGATTCTCCCTCTCTGGAGAACTCTCAAAAGCCAACTCCTCCCTGGGAAGGCTGTCATGTCTCTTAGGACGCTATCAGCTATGGGGCATGTGTCCCACCTACACTAGCTACCACAGGGTACGCCTCCTCACGACGTCCTCCACACATGGTGCTGAGGAGAGAGTGTCATATCTCCACACAAGACAACACTAGAGCCTCAATGCTCACGGTGACAACAGGAGTATCATACCTCCTCGTCAGGCCACAAGACACCTCAACTCACAGACCACAACCCTAGCCTCAAGACAACAGTCAAGGAGTCTCATACATCCAGAACCCGATGTCCCTCAGCCATAGGTATCTCGGCCCAAAACCTCGACCAGGGAGTCGTGTCCAACCACCTAGGAATGTCGTCACATTCCCTGGTCCCAACGACATGGTCCCATATTGTCTTAGCCTGCACACAGAAAACCTGGAGAACCATTTTCCAAAACAGGGCAACTATCTCTTTGAAATTCACTTTCCAAAATCATTTTTTTTTTTTGGAAACTCTTTAAAAATCTCAACAAAATGGCACATCAGGTGTCCCAGGAGACCACCACTAACGGCCCACAATCCCATCTTATAGGGACAACACAAACCAATCCGGAAAACCACTCCACTAAAATATAATTTTCCAAAAATCCAGACAAACCCCAAAAAATCCCTAGCAAACCCGCACATGTGGAGCATGCGTTTGGCCAGTGCCCCTGGCACTTTTGTTAGAATGCCAATAAGGCCTGGACCAAGGGCCAGAACTACTGTCGAACCCACACATGTGTCCCGCACAATCGGCCTATGCCCCTAGTTTCCTTTCAGAATTCAAACGACCTGCAGTAGGGCACCCAATAATCACTCAAGGTGGCAGCTCCATTCGTACCCTCCATACAAACACCAAAAATTACGAATAAAACATATGAGGTAGACCCTCGAGTCTACTCCAAAACGTAACAAACAAAATTGAAATCCATTCATCATGCATTAAGATACAAAATCGCAAAGGCATAAGGGTCAAAATAACCCAAATCTTAACCATCGACATAAATACCCATAAAAATCACAATAAATTCCTAAAATGAGCTCTAGCGACCCAAATCACATTAAATTTAGGCTAGATTACATGCATCCTAGGCATTTCTGCCATTTTACATGATTTCTACACATTAAATTGGGGATATGTACCTAAAATGAGCTCCAGCGACCCATCGACCGATTCCAGCGACCCCACACGTCCACTGCCACTCCACGACCTCAAAAAAGTCGCTCCAAAGCCTCTTGCACCGCCACAAGCCACAACAGGCCACCACCTCCCATCTCCCACTCTCAGGCTCTCTCTCTATCACCCCGCACCCATCAGCAGATAGGAAGGAGGAGTGAAGAAGTAGATGGAGAAGGAGTGGAAGGGGGAAAAGAGAGGAGGAAGGGATGGGAAGGAAGAAGGCTTGGCTTGCTTGGGGCACTAGTGTGTCGGAGAAGACTCGCCCCATGCACACGTTATATACGAGGGGGAGGAAGTCGCTGCGCACCTACCCACCAACCCTTAGCACGCATGTACCAGCCAATCTCCGGCAACCCTCTAGCTTCGCCGCACACAGCACAATAGCCAAATCCAAGGCACGAGCCAACAAGTCCCCACACCAAACACTCAACCACCAACTGGCCACAATACGGGCCCCACATAGACACACACTCGGGTCCACAAGTATAGTGCCACAATGCATAGTGCCAACCTGGCACAGGGACATGCAAACAAAAGTCAGCCAACGAGGCCCAAGCCCAAAAGCACAAAACCACACAACAGGCCTCGGAACAGTAACACCCATCCAAGAATAAATTCATTAAAATGTAAATAATTACAAAATGAATTTTACGAGTTTTACATCCTAACACCTTTAAAAGAAGATTTCGCCCCCGAAATCACTAGGCGAAAAGATACGGGTACTGGGCTAAGATGGCTTCCTCACGTTCCCATGTGGCCTCCTCGACTCCATTATCCCGCCGCCGCACCAAAACCAGCAAAATCGCCTTGCTCTTCAACACCTGCTCCTTGTGGTCAACAATCTGGATGGCATCCTCCACAAAGGATAGATCTTCCTAGAGCCCTTCTGGCTGAACTAGGATCACATGAGATGCATCAATCAGGCACTTCCTCAGCATGGAGACATGGAACACGTCGTGCACAGGTGACATCTCTAGTGGTAGATCCAACCAATGAGCAACCTCATCGATCCTTTGGGTGATTTGGTACGGGTCAATATAGAAAGGACTTAGCTTGCCATGCTTCCCGAACCTCATGACACCATTGGTCGGCGACACCTTTAGGAACACATAGTCTCCCACCAGATATTCCTAGGGGCCTCTGTGCAAAAATTATAAGCCCCTCTGTAATGGCTGAGATTCTAGGGCTAAATCAGCTAAAATGTTAAAGAAAACACATTTTATGCAATTTGGAAAAAAGTAGGGGGTTAAATGTGCAAAATTGTGCATTTTTGGTCAAAATCAAGATTCCTAGGGTCCAATTTGCAATTTGGTCAGTAAAACATGTGTTTAATGCAATTTTGAAGAAATTAAGGGTTAAATGTGCATGATAATGGGTTTATGTTTGAAAACATGAAACTTTAGGGATTGTTCTGCAAATTTACCCTAAAAAACATGCATAAAGTGTGAAATCAGTGAAGTTTAGGGTTTAAAATGCAATTTTGAACACATTTGAGTAAAGATTTAAATCTCTAGGGTTTAATTTGCAAATGTTTCAGCAAATCATGCATTTAAAACAGTTTCATTCAAATCTAGGGTTTTCTATGCAAATTATGGGCTTAAGATGAATTAAAAGTAAATCAGAGGATTTTATGTCAAATATTAAAGCCTAGAAAATATTAATAAAAAGGTACAAGGGTCACACTACAATTCTTCAAGACAAATAAATATTAAAATGATTAAAAAACTCATGTAGGGGCTTAATAGCAAGAAATAAGGACCTAATTACAATAAAAGAAAAGATACAGAGTTTTTTTAAAAGGAAACTTTTATTATTTTATTTTTTCTTAAAAAAAAAGAGCAATGGTTGCCGACGACAAAACCCCGCCATCGACGGCCATCTGGGATGTCCTTCTTGGCCATCCCGATGCCTGATCTTGCATCCATGCCCATTGGGAGCAAGAAAGAGGGAAGAAGAACACATCCAACGACTCCGATGAGGCACTGGACGATCAGAGGTCCCCTCCCGTCTCCCTCGCTGTCGACACGACTTCGACGACAGTGTCGGAGAAGAAGAGGTGTCTAGAGGCAACGGTGTGGCGTTTTTGGGCTCCAGGAAGGCTGAGGGCGCGGAGAGGAAGGTTTTCCTCCATCCAAAGGCAAGAACCGTGCCATTCCTCTTCCTCCTGATCAAACTCTGGTTCAGCTCCAGTGACGGTGACGGTGACTACAGGGATATTTTGGGGATTGAATTGAGCTCTTGGATGCTCTGGTGCATTGGGGGGGAGAGTAGGGGAACATGTCCCGAGGATAGGAGAGGCGCTGTGAGGTGTGAGGCACCCGGTCGACCCCTTCCAGGGGTCGTTTTCTCCAACGACGGCGAGCACGTATTCGACGAGCTCTTCCTAAGCAAATTTCACGACGTCTAGTCAGATGGAGAAGCAAGGGGGAGAAGAATCTATCCTAGCCATGCTCACTAGGGCATGAATCACACACTGGATTCGTGCCCCAACCTCCCTTGTCGTAAAATCGGGTCCGACGACCCAAAAATCCGCTGATTTCAGCCAAGGCAACTACCTAGCCTTACTGGAATGGATTGGGGAAGGTAGTGGAGGTCTTAGAGGTCTGAATTTGAAAGGAATTGGATAGGGATCGTGCTCACCTAAGCTGGCAGTGGAGGAGGTCACTAGAGACCGTCAGAGCTCGTCGGAACTAGCCTGAACCTTGAATTCTTCTCCTCTCAGAGCTTCCTCTCTAATCTGAGACTCCTCTGGTTGCTTTGGTTGGGAGAAAACTCATTGGTTGTTCACCTCCAAATTTTCCAAGTTTTTTCTCTCCTATTCCCTCCTTTTTTCTCTTGCAAATGGAGGGGTATTTATAGGCTTGTAATGGCAAGGTAGTTTTGTTATGGTTTGTTATGGGTGGTTGGAGGTTGTTATGGTGGAGTGGGAAGTAGCTATGGTTGTTATAGGTTGTTAGGTGTTGTTATAGGTGCTTAGGTTGTTATGGTGGAGTGGGAAGTGGTTAGGGTTTGTTATTGTTGTTAGAAGTTGTTAAAGGCAGTTGGAGGTTGTTACGTTGGAGTGGGAAGTGGTTAGGGTTTGTTATTGGTAGTTAGAAATTGTTATGTTGGAGTGGGAAGTGGTTAGGATTGTTAGAGGTTGTTATAGGTTGTTAGGGTTTTGGATTAGGTTTTGAATTAGATTTAGGGTTTTGGATTTGGTTTAGGGTTTTAGATTAGGTTTTGAATTAGGTTTAGGGCTTCAGATTAGATTTAGGATTTTGGAATAGGTTTAGGTTAGTTTTAAAGTTTTGAATTTGTTTTAAGGTGAAATTAGGTTTGGATGTCTAGTTGGTCTTGGGGAAAAGTAATTGAGAGCCCAACAACCCAAAGTCCATTCCACAAGAGACTACCTACTAACCTGCAAAATTGGGATGTCTACTGATGCCCCTCCCTGAGCGAGGTCAAGGGATGAACGGAAACAAGACCGATGCTCATGGTTGACAAAGACACCATGCCCAAAGCTGCAAGAAAGTGTTAGCTACTAGCAACCAACTACTTAGTCGGTGAATGCACCGAAAGTCATGACCTGCCACCTAGAATGCCAAAGACAAAGTTGAAATCATAGAAACTAACATTAATGACAAATGCTGACACCGAATACTAGTGTTAATGCTGAGGTGGCTGCAACCAGAGGGAATATGGCATGTTTAGGACTTACCGACCGGGAGATGGCAAGTTTTGGACTTACAGACTGGGAATGGAATATGGCAAGTTTAGGACTTACCAACCAAGAGATGGAATATGGCAAGTTTAGGACTTACAGACCATGAATGGAGTATGGCAAGTTTAGGACTTATCGACCAAGAGATGGCAAGTTTCAGACTAACCGACTGGAGGGGATATGGCAAGTTTATGACTTATCGACCAAGAGATGACAAGTTTTGGACTTACTAACCAGAGGGATTGCAAGTTTCGAACTTATCGACCAGAGAGAATGTGGCAAGTTTAGGACTTATCGACCAAGAGATGGCAAGTTTCAGACATACCGACTGGTGGGAATTTGGCAAGTTTAGGACTTACCGACCAAGAAGAGAATATGGCAAGTTTCGGACTTACCAACCAAGAATGGAATGTGACAAGTTTCGGACTTATCGACCAGAGGAAATATGGCAAGTTTCGGACTTACCGACTAGAGGGATGGCAAGTTTTGGACTTACCGACCGAGAATGGCGAATTAACAGATGCCAACTGGATAGTTCAGGATATCAACCCACAGAAGGAGGTATCTTTGGGTTTTGCTTCTTCCAAAATGAGAATCCAGAGGGAAAGGACCTCATACAACTTGGAATGGAGTCAAGGAGAATGTCTTTGAACTCCGTCCTTTCGGACGCGAATCAGGGAGACAAGGAAGCAGCAGTCCTAACCAACTGTTTAGCCAAAAGGATTTGCCAAGGGGATCTTATTCAAGTACCAGTGCACCCTGGATCATCACCACTATGGGGGATATCAATTGAAACAGTTGGGGATTTTTTGTCTATACCCAATGCCATTGCGAATTCAGGGTGTTTGTGACATGCCAACAATGTCCCAGATCTAATGCTTGACTCGTTGCAATGTCCTACTGTAGTTGTCGCTTTGTAGGAGCCACTATGTAATGAGTGTCACTTCTTTATAAAAATGTGCACCTGACCATCATTTGGAAGATAATTCGCACCGAGCGTTCTCAAAATAGTAAGTTGATGTTCTGTCAGGTGCCTAATATGTGACTTTCGATCAAAGAACAGCTAACATGCCCCTGGTCGAAGACTCTAGTTCAATTACACTGCAAGTTGGTGCTCTATCAAGCACCTGATATGTGACTTTTGACCTAAAATCGGCTGACATGCTCCTGGTATCGAACTAACTAGACATCACTTGAGGGTATGGGGTCCTGGAAGCCAGACTGTAACTATAGATGCACCTTGAACCATCGGAGTAATTGAGACTGTCACTAGTCGAAGCAAGTGATACATTCATTTA
The DNA here is from genome assembly GCA_024699735.1 of Posidonia australis. Lineage (NCBI taxonomy): Eukaryota > Viridiplantae > Streptophyta > Magnoliopsida > Alismatales > Posidoniaceae > Posidonia > Posidonia australis. The sequence goes on along the minus strand of JAMKQA010063545.1, from coordinate 7,374 downwards.
GTGACTGAAAGTATGTATACCCAACTGCCATCCTGTATTGTACTTGGAAGACAGAAGGAATTGTGGCAAATTGATAAAGGCCTTTGATTGGGATTGTAGCCTACCTTTGACTGGCATATCTATGATGTGTTCTGCTCAACCATGGTGTTTTGATAGCTCTGTATTTGGATGCACTACTATAAGACATTCTCCTAATTGTATTTACCAAATTCTAGATTGCAACATGGATACCACAGTCATGCTGTTGTCTCCGCTAATCATTTGATGTGTGGGTCCTGATTAGAGAACAACTGACTTGCCCTTGATGAACCAAGTAGTAGACAGTCATAGTCTATCTCAGGTTGGTATGTCAAGGCTATTCTTTGTTTTGCTGGTTATTGTATCATTGTGTTCTGATTGTAAACCTGTACTTGGTTGTGTTATCATCAGGCATTCCCCAGATCATGTTCTCTACACCTGAACTGCCATAGAGGAGTCAATGTTGTGTAGCTGATTCTGCAAGTCCATGTAGTTCGTGCACTAACTGGTGTCCTTACTGTATATGTACTTCGACCAAAGAGTAGCTAAAATGTCCTTGGCTAAAAGCCTTTAGCAAAATCCTGTCGCACCAATTAATATTCAAGCAAAGTGATTCATCCAAGCAAAATTGTGATGATTATGATTATTGTGGTGGACTCTATTGTCTTGAACAATTTAATTATTTAAGAGTGATCTTTTTTTTTGATCAAAAAAAGCATGTCTTGTTGACTAGGTGTGATTTTAGTTGCTCGTTATTTGCATTTATTGCTTTGCTTGTTCATTGAATTCATTTTCTGGATCGCTTGCTTGCTTAGTTCGATTGTTTGTTTGCCCTCAGTTAGGTTGGGAAGTTGTATGCCTGTTAAAGAAGGAGGACACCCTCGACTCAGTTGATACTACAGATATTCACAAGCTATGGGTAGCTCTCAATGGGTAGTGGTGGCACTCAAACTCACTGTAAGGTAGTGTAATGGACCTAGATCCATGCCAAACTCTTTAGGGTCTTGTACCTACGTTTTTTTGAGATCACTGATTTTTCATTTACTCCCTCATAGGCGTGTGGTTTCACCCTAACCTTGACTTGGAGGTAATAGGCACTCGGTCTATTCTAGAGGCCTTTATTGCAAGAGGGTGGGTCAGTCCCTCAAAGGTGTGATTTTACTTAGTGCATACTCCAACTCCTCTCTAAGGTACGATAAGGGTAGAGCTACAACACATGCCTCTCACTCTTGGGCTGACTTTTGTCTTCACCTTTTGTCTACTCTATTCTTTTATGCCCTTGCGAATGTATGTTTTCTTTTCTGGCTGACACTCTGATCCCCCCCTAACATTTTATCATCCTCTTGGAGGTGCAAGATCCTTGTGGAGTTTGGACATTTTGTCCGGCATTGATGTTCGGTGGCTCCCTTTCTAACTTGGTTATCTAAGTAGTGACAATTGGGGAGGGATAATCCACTCTGACATAGGCGAGCGTTTCCAATTTTCATTATTAGGCAAAATGTTATTGACAATCAAACTATTATTTTCTATTGTTCTTAATGTTTTTTTGTTTTGTGTTGTTTTTTGTTTGTTTGTTTGTTTTTTTAAGCTTTTGTGTTTTTTCTATTTTTTTTTTGTTTTGATACATGGTGATGCAAAAAAGAAAAACAAAGGAAACAAAGAAATGGGATGCAACTCTAGTCTTTGTTGTTGTAGTTTTGTCGATGCCATTGCGGTTCAAAGTAACTCCTAGTAGAGCCACTAGAAACAAGAATCAAGGCAGATGTAACCAAAGCTATCAAAACCATTATTGAAACTGAGAATGTCACTGTGAATGTTGAATTTGTTGGTGACATTAAGACTGTATCTCTGTTGGAGTTGATATCTACTGTGACAGCTGTCTCCTACTAGATCTAGGGTATTTGCAAGTGCTGTGTCAGATCGGTGCATGGCAAACTGGCAAACTTTTGGTTAGCCTCCCCCCCCCCCCCACAGAGGAACAAGAACAAGAGTGGCATACGTGTGTGTCACCGGATAGAACTCGGGAAAAGGCAAGAGGACGAACAAAGTTGATGAGACCCGATGGATTCCCCGGGAAAGAACTGGGAGAAAGAGGATAAACCCCTGTAGTTCCAGCATCCTCGGAGCTTGTCAGCTCAGACAAGGAAAGGTCGGCTATTCTAGGGTGTGCACGTGCATGTGTCGATGTGGGTGCAAGTGTGTGCATGCTGCCTCCTGTGGGTTGATGACAATGTTTCCATTGTCAATCAAATCCTAGACTACATTTTGGAGAGAAAAACATTTGTTTGTCGAATGTCCACAGGTGCGATGGAATTGATAGAAAAAATTCATCTTATACCACCTGGGAAGTGGGTTCAGTGGTAGACGAACCTCCGATAACTGCAGGAATGGCACAAATTTAGGAAAGATGTCACTCAACAACTTTCCAAGTGGGGTGAAGTCGCTTTCCCTACGACGAGGTCGCTTTTGCCGTTGTTGCTGCCCTTGCTGAACTGACACAACATGACGTGTCAGCTCAACGGTGGTGTGTGGGTGTGTAATGCATGCTGAGCTAGATGCTGGTGAGGGTAAAGACATGGATGTGGGTGCTGTGCCAATAACAAAGGTCCAACTGTCAATCGAGTGTGGCAATTATCAATCGAGTGCCCCAAGGCTCGGTGATAATTGTAGTATACATTCACGTCGTACCACCGAAGAAGTGGAGTTGGTGGGGGATGCGGATCTGGGAGTCTCTGAAGCGACACAACCCAAGGAAAAAACAGCACTCAACAGCTCACCCAGGGGAGTGTAGTCGCTTCCCACGCGACGGCCTGATTTCTTCTTTGGTTGTTGTCCTTGCCGAGCCGATGCGACGTGATGTTGTGGCTTGATGATGGAAGGTGTGTGCTTTGTGTGCTGTGATGGCCTATGTGCTTTGACCTGATCCTGATGTTGAGGTGGGTTGTGAGTATGATGTGTTGTGCATGGGGTTAAGCGCAAGAGCAACAACTGTGGCACTGGTACATCTCCAGGCGACAAACTCGAGAAATGTTGTATTCTCGCACAACTAATGGGTTGGTCCTTGCGTGACTGTGATGCATGCTATGACAAGTGTGGTTGTGGTGTATGAGGCAGAGAAAATGCCCTCATTGCTAGAGCGATGTCAAGCTGGGGCAATGATATGGGTGATGGTGTAGTGGGGTGAGCCCGCAATGCCATAGTGGTCTTCACTAGAATTTTAGGGGTCAAAAGAGGACACTTAACAGGATCAAGAGGATTGTGCTCAGGCCTCCGGGACAAAGTTCTCAAGCTCTGAGCTTGCATGGTTGAAGACCTATCAAAGGATATGTTAAAAGGCGAAAGCGGAATAGGAGTTGTCCCTAAAACAGATGCAACCGTAGCTAGTTGAACTCCTGAAACAGGAGGGCCCAAGAAATGGGATGTAGCTGGCAAAAATTTTGCGACCCGTCTGGTAGTCATCGCAATCGATTCAGTGATGGGCCCTGGATCGGTTTGTGTTTGCCACTATCCCAGGAAAGGAGGTAGAGATCCTCCATGATTCCTAAATCGGGACACATGGTAGGAAGAAAAAGCACCCAAAGTGGGAGAAGGAGACTCTGAATGAGTGACCCTCTTCAAAACAATAACTAGAGGCTTGCGAGTCTGTGGGGCCATGGCTAGTCGCAAGCAATATGAATGGAGCTGCGGCAAAAGACAAACGCACGAGCTTTAAGATGAACTATTGTCAAAAGTGACCAATAACTAGGAAAAGGCAAGAGAAAACAACCACGAGAGTCCGCCCGCAACAGAGACACCTGAGCTTCTAGCTGAGGACCTCGCAACAAGCTACCTGAGAAAATAGGTAAGAGAAACAGGTATCAGAACCTAAACAATGATGCAAAGACAAATGCAAGTTTTTAAAGTGGTATGCAATGACACACAATGCAGATGAATGTCCTAAAGTGCACTCTCTCACCATGCATGTTCCACATGGGGTTGACCACATGGGACGCACTCATGGGTTTGGGTTTTGACTCTAGTTAGAAAAGTAAGGTTCCCGATCTAAATCTTGCCCGAAGCGTAGGCAATGAACGGATGGTGCGTTGGTGGCCTTGTCTCTTGTAGTAGCATGGAGTTGTACCCTCTACCAACACAGAGACAACCCCGAACAAGGAGGGACAAACTAGTGACACACCCTACACCAAAGCTATAGAACGGGCCACCAGAATTGTCCTTCATAAACTGTAGGTGGACTCAGAGGAGATGATGCATGCTTTCTAAAATGATCATTCATGCAATATGCTTTTGTGTGTTTTACTTGCGCTTTATTAAACCATGGGGGATTGTGAGCATTTGTCTCTAGTTTTGCCTTATTATTTGTTTGTCTAAGTTTGTGCGTTTTATTTTAACCAGGAAGGGAGGCAAACATGTCTCTACTCTCCTAATCATGGTAAATACAAAAAGAGGAAGAAAACACACAATTATGGCATCCACACAGTCAACAAACAAGCAAAAGGCATGAACATGGCATGTGCTAGTGTAGTGCTCACAAGTAAGTGAAGAAAAGCAAGCATTATAACAAAAGGCATGAATCCGGTCATGGGCATGTGTGGTAGCATAGCAATGGTGTAAAAAGGCATGTATAGTTAAATAGGTGCAAACAAACAAATTAAGTAAGCAAACACAAAGTGTACAGACAAAAGACAAGCAAGCAAGAAAACCAAGACGAAAGCTAGAATCTGGTTATCCCTAGTAGAGTCACCAATTCTTGTGACCATGCTGATGGAACCCTACATGGCTCTCCAAGGTGCATGGAAGCACACGATGAGTCCTGATATGGTCACAGCGAAGATGGTGAATCCAGAGGAGGAGACTAGACTCAGAAACACCAAGGAAATATAAAAAAAGGATAAAAAAACGGAGTTGCCACGTAGACTTTTAATGGAAAGATGAGGAAAACCAAACACAAAGGAAAAAAACCTAAAGAAACCAACACATGTATGCTCCGTGCCTAATGGATGTAGTGCACAAATCAATGCAAGCCACAGAAAGGTTAAGGATTCTTGTTACGTATGGGGAAGGGGTTAGGCCTCCCCAAGCGCCCGAAGAACTCGGTCATTCTAGGTTTCTTCCTTGCTAATGATCTGTTGTGTGTATGCTTGTCTACTTTGAATGCACATGCTTAAGATGATTGTGAAAATATGCCAAATCAAAGAAATGAAATGAATAAAAAAGAAAAAATGATAATCCAGGGGACAATGTCGGCATTGAAAATGCCACTTTACTGTACACCCTTGGGCGATGAGGAAAATCCTGAAAATAGGGAATACTTGGAAAGCGTCACACAAATCAACGAAAACTCAAAGAAATCCGAGAAAATCAAATTGGAGAAAATACTCCTTATTTGGGTCCGTGTCGGCATTGTCAAGCCTGTTAATGTATATCATTGGGTGATGAAAATCCAAATCAAATCAAAATTGTGAAAATTGAAAGAAATCTAGAAAATAATGTGAAAACCAAGTTTGAAATAAGTTTGAATTGCATGCATGATGCAAGAAAATAAGCATGAGTGAATATTCATGAAAAGGGAAACAAATTGTACAAAATGCAAGTATGAGTGAAATATGGAAATTACCAAGGGCCTTCTTGCAAAAATTACAAGTTCTAGTGTAAAGGCTGAGATTCCAAGGCTAAATTAGTTAAAATGTTAAAGAAAACACAATTTATGCAAGTTAAAAAAGTTGGGGGGTTAAATGTGCAAAACTGTGCATTTTATTTCAAAATCAGGATTCCTAGGGTCCAATCTGCAATTTAGTTAGTAAAACATGTGTTTAATGCAATTCTGAAGAAATTCAGGGTTAAATGTGCAAGATAATGGGTTTATGTTTGAAAACATGAAACTTCAGGGATTGTTCTGCAAATTTACCCTAAAAAACATGCATTCAGTGTGAAATCAGTGAAGTTTAAGGGTTTAAAATGCAATTCTGAACACATTTGAGTAAAGATTTAAATCTCCAGGGTTTAATTTGCAAATGTTTCAGTAAATCATGCGTTCAAAACAGTTTCAATGAAATCTAGGGTTTTCTATGCAAATTATGGGCTTAAAATGAATTAAAAGTAAATCAAAGGATTTTATGTCAAATATTAAAGCCTGGAAAACATTAATAAAAAGGTACAAGGGTCACACTGCATTTCTTCAAATCAAAACATTATTAAAATGATTAAAAAACTCATGTAGGGGCTTAAATGCAAGAAATAAGGACCTAATTGCAATAAAAGAAAAGATACAGAGTTTTTTTTAAAAGAAACTTTTATTATTATTTTTTATTTAAAAAAAAGAGCGGCAACCACCAACGACGGAATCCCGCCATCGACAGCCATCTATGATGTCCTTCCATGCCATCTCGTGCCTGATCTTGCATCTAAGCCCACTAGGAGCAAGAAGGAGGGAAGAGGAGCACATCTAGCAACTTCGATGAGGATGAGGCACTGGACGGTCGAAGGTCTCCTCCCATCTCCCTCGCCGTCGACACGAGTCCAGCGATGGCGTCAAAGAAGAAGAGGTCTCTAGAGGCAGTGGTGTTGCATTTCTGGGCTCCAGGAAGGCTGAGGGCACGGAGAGGAAGGTTTTCCTCCATCTAGAGGTAAGAACCGTGTCGTTCCTCTTCCTCCCAATCAAACTCTGGTTCAGCTCTAGCGATGGCTACTGCATGGATCATTCGGAGCTTGGATTGAGTTCGTGGATGCTCCAGTGTGTTGGGGGAGAGTAGGGGAACATGTCCTAAGGATCGAAGAGGCACTGGAAGGTGTAAGGCACCCTATCAACCCCTTCTAGGGTTGTCTTCTCTGATGACGGCGAGTGCGTATCCGACGAGCTCTTCCTGGAGGCTTCTGGAGCAGATTTCGAGGTGTCCAGCTGGGTGGAGAAGCAAGGGGGAGAAGAATCTATCGAAGCCACGCTCACCAGGGCACGAATCACACACTAGATTCGTGCCCCCACCTCCCTCTTTAGAAAATCAAGTCTGGCGATCCAAAAATCCACTGATTTTGGCCAAGGCTGCTACCTGGCCTTATTGGAATCGCTTGGGGAAGGTAGAGGAGTTCCTAGGGGTCTGAATTTGAAAGGAATTAGATAGGGATCAGGGCTTACCTGAGCTTGAAGCTGACGAGGTCACCGGAGAAAGTCGGAGCTCACTAGAACTGGCCTGAACCTTGAATTCTTCTCCTCTCTAAGCTTCCTCTCTGATCTGAGACTCCTATGGTTGCTCTGGTTGGGAGAAAACTCTTTGGTTTCTCTCCTCTCAAAATTTCCAACTTTTTTCTCTCCTTTTCCCCCCTTTTTCCTCTTGCAAATGGGGGGGGGGGGGGGGGGGGGGG
>JAMKQA010063540.1:0-11910 GCA_024699735.1 Posidonia australis | reverse complement strand
ACCAACAAACACAAATTGGATTTACCATTAATAAACCATAACAAATAATCACAAGAAATCCATGGTTTATATTAAAATGGAAAAATCCAAGCACAGATGTTACAAATTAATAAATAATTTTCTTATTATTCCTCAAGGATATTATTGATTCAACTTTGTAGACTGCATATTGATACATATTCAATTTTTCTTATTATTCCCTCAAAGATATTTTCTAAGCACACTTGTAGTTTGTAGTTTTTTATTAGATTATTGTAAATCTCTATTTATGGTTCCCAACAAGAATTACTTAATATCTCATTGAGTATAAATCAACAATTTCTTGTTGCAGTTACTTTTTGGAATCATTAAGTTTCTTTTGTATATAACCATTAACTTTCATTTGTTTGCAGAATGCCATCTGATCACGATAGTAGTAGTATTGGCTTCGATGACACTCAGTCAAATGAAGAGCCTGTTCAATATGATAATAATGTAGAGGATGACTTTTGGATCATACTTGCTATCCTCAATTTAGTGAGGATGTATTTTGAAAACTCATCAATAAGGAACCGAGTTCATGATGCACCCTTCACTGGAAATGATATTATTCAGCACATGCTTGCTGGTCACTGTCGTAATTATTTTGATTCTTGTTACTTAATGCTAAACGTGTTTGTGTGGTTAGCTAGTGTTATGAGAGGACAACGTATGTTGAGGGATTCATGGTATGTGTTTGTCGAGGAGCAGTTATGAATGTTCCTTCAAACCATTGGAATGGGTCATAACAACCATCATGTACAACACAACTTATAACATTCTAGAGAGATAGTTAGTAGATACTTTAATCTAATACTTGAAGTACTCTATATATGGTCCTCCGACTTTATAAAGCCCAAAGAGAGTTTCAATGTCACTTTTAATCACATACGACACATCTATGGGGGAAAATACTATTCACACTTTAAAGATTGTGTTGGAGCAATCGATGGGACTCACATTCATGTTATTGTGTCAAAAGACCAATAAGTAGCGTATCGATGTGGTAGAGATGCCATTTATTGCACTCAAAATGTCATGGCAATATGTGACTTCAACATGAGGTTTATATTCATGTATGCTGGATGGAAGGGTACAATGCATGACTATAGAGTCTTGATTTATGCAATGCACAATCCACGACAAACTTCTTGTTTCCACTCTATCGTATGTCAATATCACTTTTCATGTTTTCAATAATTTCTAATTATGTACCATCTATAAATGTTGTATTTGTTTCATTTCAATAGAGAAGTACTATATAGTGGATGTTGGGTATCCCAATAGACAAGGTTTTTTGTCTCTGTATTGTAGTACACAATACCACTTGCCTGAATTCCAACAAGTTGGAGTAAGAGGAAAAGAAGAATAATTTAACATATTGCATTCATCTCTAAGAAATGTCATCGAATGCTATTTTGGTGTGTTAAAACAACGTTGGAAAATGTTGGATAGGATGGTTCCTTTCTCCTTTCATAAGCAAGTGAAGATTGTTATAGCTGCCATGACTCTCCATAACTTCATAGTGGAACAAAATATGAGTGATGAATTGTTGTTACAATTTTCACAAGAGGATTTTACCACAAACGATTGCATCAACAATGGAATTGGGAGTATGGAGGTAAGTGGTCAAGACACTTCTCAAATGGGAGAAATTCGAGACTGTATTCGAGATTCCATTGCATCTTGTCGAAGAATTAATTGAAAAAGTGTGACACATATGCCTTGTACATCTAGTGTGTTACGTATATTACCTATGTGTGTTATGTATGATAGTATGTGTTGTTCATTAACTTGTATTGAGTTCATTATCTTGTATTGACTGTGATATGTCTTCTATGATACTATTATATGATCTTCATATGTGTACATTGGAATCAACTTTGATGTGTGTGTATGGAATTGTTACTTTCTTGATTAATCAAATGTATCTGTAGACACCTTGATTTTATAGTCACTTGACAGTAGGCTCCTCTGGAAAGATGCTCTGGTTGCGATCTCTTTCACCTAAACCCTAACTCTACCAAAACCCTAAACCCATAAACCCACTCAAGCACGCACAAGCCCATTCAGGCCCACACAAACCCATTTTGACCTAATCAAAATTAAAACCAAACAAAACTCACTTAAATCAACTTAAAATCCAATTTAATCAAGTAAAAAAACCTTAATTAAAACTAAAGTTAAATAAAATTCACTTAAATCTACTTAAAATCCAAATTAATTAAGTTAAAACCTAAATCAAGTAAAATTCAATAAAATCCATTAAAATTGAATCTAATTAAAAAGAAACCCTAATTCATACAAAAATCAAGCAAAAAAACGATTAAATCAAAATCTAAATTAAATTCTCAATTAAATCAAAGAAAAATTAATTAAATCTAAAATTAAAAAGTAATCAAATCAGAAACCAATCCTAAAATCCTAATTAAAGTCCAAAACCCTAATTCAAATCACTTAATTAAGTTATGAAACCCAAAACCTAAATCACAAAAAACCTAAGATAAACAAAACCCTAATTAAAACCCAAATAGAAATCCAAAAGCCATAGTTAGATCATTAAAGCAAATTTGAAACAAGAAAACCCTAAATTCTAATTAAAATCATAAAAACCTTAAAACAACAAAATCCAAAAATCACTTAATCAAATTTAAAATAAAAAACACAAAAACCTAAATCAAAATCACAAAATCAAAACCCTAATTTAAATCATAAGAACTTAAGACCTAAATCAGATTTAAAACACAAGTCATTAATCCTAAATCACCAAAATTAAAATTAAAATCACAATAATTAAAAATCCAAAAACAAAAACCTAAAAACCTAAAACCAAGAAACACCCAAAACAAAAGCCCACAACCCATTATGTAGCTAAGCCCAACCAAAACCAAATGTGATTAAAAACTTAGGAAACAGAAAAATAAATCTATAGTCCTCTCTTCTTCGCCACATCTACTCTCCCTCGATCTCTCCATCCCCACGAAACACCAACTGCAGGCCACGATCGCAACCCCCGACTTCCACCTCTCTTCCATTGTTAAAAATCGACTAAAAAACCAACCGTAGGGGAGGAGAAAGGGAGAAACAGAGGGAGCGCCGGAGAAATGGAGAGAGAGCCTAACAGACCATCATTGGAGCCCTAGAAAACCTGACAATTCTTCCCACCATGAGAGCACCTTCTCCAACCCACTTGCAACCCTAGAACCCTCTTGAACCGTCGTAGCCAGAGTAGCCACTAGAGAAGTGCCGCTGTCGAGCTCCGTCGGGAAGGACAACAACTGCCAACCAGGTACTCCTCTTCCCCTCTCTTTCAATCCCGAGCATGCGCCTTAGGTCCAGAAGACTCCCCCTAGCTTTTTAGGCGAGTTTAGCTAGAGTAGGCCACCTTGCTAGCTTTCTCCCTTTCCTACGGTGGTGGGTTCACTACCAACCCACCACCGGCGAGGCCTCAGGCCTCCTGGTACAGGGGAGGCCCCATGGGCCTCTCCTCCCTCTTCCTCCTTCTCCTCCCCAAGCTTCCATTGCTCAGGAGGGGTTCAGTTGGCCAGCTACGGTCGGAGCCCTCGCTGCTGGCCCTACGACCGTCGTTAGCCGCTGTTAAGACCCCCTGTGCACTCCGGATGCCCCCTGTCGCTCGTGACCACTCCAGGAGGCTCTACTGCACTGTTAGGAATCTCCCCATACCGCCATACCGCCGTCTTTAGCCCCGGAGCACTGCGCCTACCTTTGTCGTGCCTATTTTTGACGCAAGGGATGGGAGGAGCGCCTCAGGCTACTTTAGTCTCCGCCAATGCCTCCAGGGTCTCCTCAGGCCTCCCTGAAGCTCCCTCGGTCCTCACCGCATCGCTCCAGCCGTCGTGTCGCAGCCAGCCACTCCGTCGTCGTCTTCTTCGACGTCGACAATCGCTCGCTGGAGCCAGAGGTGGGGGAGGCAACTCAGGCCTCCCCAGTCTAACCTATCGCCTTGGAAAGCTTAGTCGTGCCTCCCTCCAACCTCCTGAGCCGTCTCCAGAGCCCTCCCGTCTCTGCACCGCCTTTGGGTCGTCACTGGAGGTCGCGCCGGAGTGGGAACGTTGGTAGTCCTCCGTTGATCTTAGAAGGAGTTGTTTTTAGTCTAGGTCCTTTAGTTTTAATTTTTTTGCACTTGAGGCCTCTTTCCATTACTTTTGAGTCCTTTTATTTAAGTTTAAGTCCTTGTTGTTTTAAATAACCTTTATTTATTTTAGTTTTCTTGTAAAGATTGCATATTTTACCCTGTTTAGTTTTAATTCCATTTTCAGTCCTATAAATGCTTGTTTTCTCATATTGAAGTCCCTGAGATTAGGTTTTCTTTGCAATTAAGTCTTGTAATTTTGCATTTTTCCTCTAGAGTTCTTTGAAATGAATTTTCTTTATAAAATTTGCATTCATAACCCTGAAGTCATCCATAATTACACTGATCATGTAAAAAAACTTGATTTTTATTGCATTTTGGTCCTGAAATTTTGCATGTCAATCCTTGGACTCATTCCATAATGTTTTCAGGACATGAACATTTACATCTAGGCCCCTGAATTTTAAAAAAAAAAATCATTAGTCATTGTTTTAGTCGTATTTTAAATCATATTTTGATATGGTTTACATTTATTAATCACATGTGCTTGTAAATCACCACCTGGATAGAGTTTTCATCAAAAAATCATGTTTTCAATATAAATGAATTTTTGATTTCACATTTTAGTTAGATTCGCACTTTATGTGTGAATTTTGCATGGTAGACCCTGAATTTCCAAGAAACTACCAAAAGTGCAATTTTCACACATGTCACACCACAGTGCCACATTTTCTTTAAATCCTTCATCTTGATATTAAGATAATACTTTTTGAGTGCATTTTAACCATGATTTTCCCCCTTTTGTGAATTTTGCACTTTAGTCCCTGTACTTGTCCTTTATCATGTTTACATCACTTTTCTTGTTTTTAAGACTTTGTCCATTTCATGTTTCCTTGCAAATAACATTTTCCTGACATTTTGCATACATTAGACCACGCATCATCCACATGCAGGCATATATCACATCTGGCCATTGAAATGACCAAATTGCCCTTGAGCTGCCAATTCATACACATGCATGCTAGTTCGTGCACTAAGGCATGCATAATCTCTGTCCAAATCATTTTTCAGTATCTTTTACCCATTTAGGTTTATTTTCATGTATTCTACATACTTTTCGTTGTATTTGCACATCAATCCATCCCTTTTTGAGTAAACCTGCATCTCATGTGTTTTCCATGGATTTTTCTCTAACCCGATTTCGAAATTCCATTGCTTGATATTTAATTTGACTCCCTTTATTCCATATTTTCAAATTTTGTCGATTTGATTTGGATTTCGTCGCCTAAGGGCGTACATTAACTGACTTGAAGGCCCACTGGTGGATTATTTCTCCTTTTTAATTTTCATGACTTTTTCTACGATTCCGATGACTTGGGTTGGCCTCACTTTTGACCTTTTTGATATCGATATGATATTCTCGAGTATTCTTTCTAAAAACACCATCATTTATGTGAATTTCTTCACATGTCACAGTTTACCTGTTTTTCACGGACTTCTTTGTAGTTTTTCCGTCTTGATTTCTGCGATGTTTTCTATGATTCTGATTATTTGAATTGGTTGTATTTTTGATTCTCTTGACGTCTGTATAATTCTCTGAGCCTTTCTCGCTTGAAACCTTGTCATTTCATGTGATTTTCTTTGTCGTGTCATATTTTGTGGTTTCATCATTTCATGTGGATTTCTTCGCAGTTTTCGCATACCTTCTTGCAGATCCATCTAGTCTTGACTTAGCATTTATATTAGCATGATTAGAGCACAATCTAGGCTTAGCAAACATTCATTCAGCTTCTAGCAAGCGAATTGCACTAGAAAGACCGAGTTTCTTAGGCGTACGGGGGTGCCTAACACCTTCCCCGTGTGTAATAGGAATCCTTACGCATCCTCTGGTTTGTGGACATCTGACCTACATATTTGCATCTCATGCACTAATGTTTTGTGGTTTATTTGTAGTTTTCCTCGTCTTCCCCTTAAAAGACTAGGTGGTGAGTCCTTTCCTTTTCGTTTTTATCCTATCTTGCGCCTTCGCCATCCTGACATGGTTGTGGCCTCCTCCCTCTAGTGCTACTCCACACCGGATTCCTAGATGGGCATGGTCACAGAACTGGCGACTCCGCTGGAGAAACCAGATTCTGGCTTTGAGGTTAGTCTTTTCGCTTGCTTTCTGAGGCTTTGGCCTTACATACTTGTTTGTTTGCCTTGTTTGTGATTGTTTGCTTACTTAGTGTGCCTTTGACACTTTTCTTTTACACATTTGCTCTGTCACTGCACTTGCATGACACATGCTTTACCTTTTGATATGATGGATGTTTTCTTTTCACAATCATGATGCCATGACACTTGCACATACCATGATCATGCCTTTTGGTTGTTTGCCTTACTTGTTTGTTTTCTTCTCCTTTCGCATTTGACATGCCTAAGAGAGTAGAGACATGTTTGTTTCCCCTTTCTGGTTAAAATAAAACTCACAAACTCAGAGAAACAATTAATAAGGCAAAACTAGAGACCAATCCAAACTCTTTCCCCTGGTTAATAAAATGCAAGAAAATACAAATGCATATTGCATGATTGATCATATAGGGCATGCATCTTCTCCCATGAGTCCATCTACAGTTGCAAAGGACAATTCTGGTAGCCCGTTCTATGGCTTTGGCATAGGACGTGTTGCTAGTTTGTTCCCCCTTATCTGGGGTCGTGTTGGTGCTAGTAGAGGGTACAACTCCATGCTACCGTAGGAGATGAGGCCATCAACGCACCACCCGTTCACCGCTTGCCCTTTGGCCAGGGTTTAGAGCGGAGACCTTACTTTCTTGCCTTGAGTCGGAAACCCGTATACCACTGAGAGAGTCTGGAGTAGACAGCTTACTAGGACACACATAGTGTAAACACCTTGATTTTGAGGTGGCTCATAGATAAACTCTTTGAAGATGTTGCTTTGGATGCGGTAAGCCCAACCACTTTCGAATCCTATTTGACACTTTAACCAGCTAGAGATCAGTGCATAAACCGACCACAAGCCTATAGCAAACCCGTGGCCCAATTAGCAATTCAGGCAGCTAGTGGAGAGCACCAATGTGGAGCACTAGATTGGAGCATCCAGCAGGAGCACCATAGTGGCGCACTAAGATTAGAGCATCTCAGACTTTCTGGGGTGCACCAAACTGGAGCATTTATATGGTGCACTAGGGTGGCGCACCTAACCAGAGCACCATCCTGGTGCACTAGTCTAGTCAGAGAATAAATCATCAACTTTACATCATGATCTGCATGCTTTTCCGGGTGTTTTGGACTTTGATGTTTTTGGTGTTTATTTTCTGATATGTCATGTCTTTGTATGCATGATTTAAGCCTAAGATAGCACTGTTTTTATGACTTTTGCATCTTGCATGTTCAACCTGTTGTTGTAATCTGGTGAACTGATTGCCCCATGAACTCCTGTTTGGGAGGTTCTTATGCAACAGTCCATGATCCAAATCTGGATAACATGGCTGAAACTTATTGATTTTATTTAGCATAAGGGTGGTGTAGTCTTGTGTGAGGCATATAGCCCTTGAGCACAAGACCCATATTGTGTTTTCATGCTAGGTTTTTGTTAGATACTCATGATGCATTTTCTGATGAGTTTGCGAGTTTACAGGATTTTATATTGCATGGCATTAGGCTGGTTTACTGTCTGATCTGTGACTTACTCTGGCACACTTTAATGGCACACATCAGTAAAGCACAAAAGTGGCGCACCAATCTGGCACACCACACAGGCGCACAAGCCTGTTTTCTACTACACGCAGTAGCTTTTGGTAGGATATTTGGCATGTTTCCTATTTTGATTTGCCTTTGGTTTTCTCAAGGTGTCTTCCTGGACATATCAGGATGACTCCACTCTGTTTTCAGCCATTTTTATGCATGATAATTCATGTTTTGCATATAGTAAAGTGAGGATGAAAATCACTTGGTGTTGTTAGATCTTTGATCATATCTGTGCAATATCCTTGCACCGGTGATTGACCCACCGCACAGGTGACCTTTTTGAACATTAGGACACACCTTACAACCCATGCACCCATGTTTAGCATAGGGCACCACTCATATATAGCATTACATTGCATATCTCCCTCGAGCGTACAAAAAAGGCTGAAAAGCCGACATTCCATACAAATAAATGAGAAACCCATTAAAAGATCGATTTTCGGGCGCACGAGGGTGTCTAATACCTTCCTCGTGTGTAACAGGGATCCTTGCCCATTTTTGGTTCATGTAGACCTTTTCCATTAGTTTTATTGTGTAATTTGAATGTTTTTAAGCAGTTTTCCTCGTCTCCCATTTTAAATAGAGTAGGTGGCGACTCCTGCATTTTCACTATTATTTTTATTATTTTGCCCTGTCTTTGCCGACCCTCGCGCATTTGGCCTTCCACGCCAAGCACGAGGCTGTCATCGGCATGGTTATAGGAACTGGCGACTCTGCTGGGGATAACCGGATCTCGACTTTTGTTTTGGGTTTTTGTTTACTTTGGCTTTCCTCCTTGTTTGCTAGTTTCCTATGCATTGCTTTTGTTGCTTCTTTGTAATATTGAGTGGTATCGCCTTTATTTTTTGTGTATACCGTTTATCTAATGGGTGTTTTCATTTTACACATTTGCTATGCCACCACTTCTTACACATAATATGCACATGTCTTTGTATGTTGATTGATGTTTCCTTTGCATGTTTTCTTCCATTCTTGTATATGTCATGTCTAGGAGATTAGAGACATGTTTGCTCTTCCCCTTTTGGTTAATAAAAGCCTAAAATCCAAAATCAATAAATAGGACACAAACTAGTGACAAATTGCAAACTTTCCCCAATGGTTTAATAAATTTTCAAGTAAAAGACTTAAAGCATACTTTGCATCGATCATATAGGGCATGTATCTTCTTATCTCTTGAGTCCAGCAATATAGTTGGCGAAGGACATTTCTCGGTTTTCTCATTCTATGGATTTGGCGTGGGATGAAATACCGGTATGTCCCCCCTTGTCCGGGGTCGTGTCGGTGTTAGTAGGGGGTACAACGTACTGCTTTGGCAGAGGACGAGGCCCCAAACGCACCACCCGTTCACTGCCAGAGCTTTGGCTGGGATTTAGAACGGGGACCTTCATCTTTCTAACCTTGAGTCGGAGACCTATTTACCCCTGTGTGAACTCGGAGTAGATGGCTTGGTAGGACACCCCTAGATTGTAAGAGAGCGCATACTAGATGCATTCATGCATTTGCATCTCATACCACCATAAGCACTGCATCTTTTCTAACTTGTTTGTTTTTGTGCATAGAATACTTGTCAGTGTGCGAGTTCCTTAGCCAGAGCTCGAGGTTTTCCTTTCGCTGACACCCGGTGCGACCTGGTTTCGACCGCATCTCCCGAGTTATCTGTCACCTTTGACGATAGCTCGTCCTAGGATTCATCCTCTTATTCCCAGCCGCAGTCTGATTCGTACCCACTGGCAATCCGCTATGGCCCAGTATACCAACGAGCCCCTTTCCTCTACTGTTTAGGAGGAGGTCCCTGTTTCGGTGTACCCTTCATTTGTTTCTGTCCCTGTGGTCACCGCTGCCTCCACTTTTGCCCTAGCTTCTGAAGGACCTCTGCCACCCCAGTTCTGTGTCCCTGTGGCTACCCCGCCTTCGAGGCCACCAGCTTGGTCTTCTGCTGCTTTTGGGGCCTCAGCAGTTGAGTCTGTTCCTGTGACCCTTCCCCAGGGTTCATTTGCTCCTCCTCCCTAGGGCTATGTGTTTACTAGCACTCCTCTGACTGCGGTTGTCTCTGTAGTATCCTCCCCCCAGTTTGGACAACTGGGATCTCAGCTTCCTGATTCTTCTCCTATTTTACCTCTGTCCGTTGGAGCCACCAGCGATAATCCCATGATCGCGCAACTGAAACAAATGTTGGCTCTCACCCAACAGTTGCAGGCATTGGCACTGGCGCTCCAGCCCTTTCAGGTTTGTCCTTCTCGACTCCCGAGTTGCCTTTGCAATCGGCCCTAGGACCCCAGATTACACCCATTGTACCACCCCCACAGCCGTCGCCATCCCTCGTCTCCCCGGCGATAGGGGTGTCGACATTGCCATTTGCAATACTGCCACAACACCCACCACAGCATGCATCTCTACTATCTGGTGGTCAGCCATCTCGGCTGACGGGAGCACACGCCGTGAGCATGGTACCCGAGGCCGTTCCGGTCCAACAGCTCTTGCTCCCGCATTCTGCACCTACTATAGCACCACCCCCTGCCTTATCCTCACCCTTGTACCAGACACAAGCCTCATCTTTTATCCCACAACACACAGCACCCATGCACGGGTACACTGGCCATCCTGCCGTAGCACTAGACAGCGGAATGGTGTATCCGGAGGAGCCCTTAGGGGCGACCCATATAGTGTATGCGGCACTCGCCTCAGCTGCACAATCTACGATTGCAGTAGCTCCAAACGCTCTCCTTGCGAGGGTGAATGATTTGGAGTGCACACTCCGACAAGTGCATGGCGGGGACCGTCGGTCCTACCAATTCTGAGACCTCTGTTATTTTCTAGAGGCGACTCTCCCACCGGACTTTCAAATCTCGGAGTTCGAAAAATACAATAGTAGAGGCTGCCTAATTTCCCATCTCAAAGCCTATTGCGGTGACCTCGCCCAGCTCCAAGCTGACGAAAGGTTGTTAATCCGCCTATTCCAAAAGAGTCTTACGAGGCCCATGTTGAAGTGGTTCACATCTCTCGACATGGCTACCATTAAAACTTGGGACGACCTTACCCAAGCGTTCCTCGAACAGTATTCCTTTAATCTCGACTTAGTCCCAAAGAGGAAGGACTTAGTCGTTATCAAGCAGAGGCCCCAAGAAGCATTTGGGGAGTACGTTGGACATTGGCGGTCCTTGGCTTCGCAAGTCAAAGATAGACCCTCCGACGAGGAGTCTATTGAGATTGTGATCCAAGGAGCACAGCCAGTAGTCGGGGCTCTGCTCAGTATACAACCAGTTACCACTTTTTCTGCATTGCTTCGGGCGGGTATCCGTGTTGAGAGTTCACTACGCGGCGGCAGTTTTCCAGCGCTCACTGCATTCTCCAAGCAAGCCACTTCCTCACGTAGTGGCGCAAGCAATAGCAATAACAACAATAACCACAATGCCTATCTACCCAGGAGGCGGGATCCCTCCAATGATACAGTTTCTGACATTAGATCCCCTGCTACACCGGCGAATGTCCATCAGCCCCCCCAGCGCCAATTAGTTTATGCACCCACTCCCACACATGAAGCACCTCATGCACCACACATCACTCCCACTGCCACTCCAGTTTGTCCTACCCCACCTGTGGCGATGCGCCCGCCATTGGCACATCCGTAGTCGAGGCGGCAACGCCGTGACAAGCGCCACTATACCCCATTAGTGGAGCCCTTGGGCATGGTGTTTCCTAAAGTCGCATCCCACTTGAGCCTGCCTGAGATTCGCCCGCTGTAGACACCCCGATTTTGCAGTCACTCGACGGCAGGCTCCTCCGTAAGACGCTCTGGTTGCAACCACACTCCTAAACCCAAACTCCATAGAACCCTAGGCCCATTTAGGCGCTGACAAACCCAATTAGGCCCACACAAGCCCATTAGGTCTACACAAGACCATTAGGCCCAAACAGACCCCACTTAGGCCCGCACAAGCCCACACAAGCCCATTAGGCCCACACAAACCAACTCAGACTTAATCCAAGCAAAAACCCTAATTAAAATTAAAATCAAGCAAAATCCACTTAAAAACATTTAAAATCCAAATTAA
>JAMKQA010063537.1:0-12759 GCA_024699735.1 Posidonia australis | reverse complement strand
TCAAGTGTTGCAAGGAAATAGAGTCCTGCAACGAGAAGAATGGAATGAAATGGAAAATGGTTTTGAAATGGAACACTGATAATGTGGTTGCCGAGCTCGTAGCGGTGTAGGCTGAGCCTAGGCTTTTGAGCCTAGTTGTTCGGGTCACCGATGGTGTAGGCTGAGCCTGGGTCATTGGACCTAGTTGTTCGGGTCACCAACTGGGGCGTCAGACAGAGACGTATCTCTGTGCACTTATGAAAATGAAATTGAGGCTGGTTGGTTGGGGCGGTGACATCCTGCACGAGGAATTTCATCGCGGCAGTGCAGGAAGGTAGGGGAAGGATGTCCTCGCCTACTGCTTGTGTGCCTGGTTACCCCTGATCAAGGTAACAATAGTAAAGAAAAGTGGAAATGAATAAAGAAAGAGAAACGTGATTTGGTCAGGATTGGACTGATGAAATGGTCCTAAAATCCTGAAAATGAATGATGATGTTTTAACCAGTTGCCATCTAGTGTTTATGATTTGGTTTTGAGCCCAATGAGGCATTGTGTTTTAGGCTGGATCTGGTCAGAAATGTGAATTTGAAAGTGTGTTTTGAGAAGAAATCCCAAATATTAGAAATGGAAATGTTTTGGAAAATTGATTTCCAAAAGGTTTTTGAAAGAAATGTAATGGAATGTTTTGTAAGAAAAAGTGGTTTTGGAATGAATTTCCAAATGTTTTGAGAAAATAAAAGGAAACATGGCTTTTGAAAAAGCATGGTTTGGGATTGAATTCCCAAGTGATTGTTTAATAAAAGAAAGGATGATTTTTCAAAAAGCGAAAACCAAGTTTTGAAAAATTGATAAAAATGAGATCTATGGTTTTGCCGAGGTTTTGTGGTTTGTATGTTTTGGGGCACGTACTGGGTGACTTGATGTCACTCATGCGTGCTATTTGGTTTTAAGGTGCAAACCGCGTGCAACCGAGTTCCAATGCAGGAGTTGGAGCTTCTAGCCGCACATTGTGATCCTGAAGGTGAGCCTTAGTTACAGTTATTTGATGTTTCTGTAATTAGTGTAATTATACTTGATACTGTGTTCTGGTAGCGTACCCGGGATCAGGGCGTTACATTGTTGGACTTTCTGTATAGGTATTCGGCCCCAAACACATATTTTGATGCTAGCCAAGCCATGGTCTTTCTATGTGTGGTTTATGTGTTTGGCAGATGACTTCCAGTCTCTAGGAAGACTTTGATGTCGTGATACCACGAGAACTCCTCTGACGAATCTGCTTCTTCTATACTCGTGCAGTGTGCAAGTTGATCTGTACAAGTGATTGGCACATCCACTACATGGTGTTCTGGTATGGATAGCCAAGATGCTAGGGTGGCTAACGCATCAACATAGGCGTTCTTGGCTCTATTCATGAAGGAGAAGCGTATTTCTTCAAATTCTGTAATGAGCTTTAAGAGGTAGGTGTGGTATGGCATGAGCTTCAGTTCTTTTGTCTTCCAACTGCCATTGACTTGTGAGATGACTAGCATGGCATCGCCGTGTACTTGTAGTTTCCATACACCATGCTCGAGTGTTACCTAAAGTCCAAGGATGCACACTTCGTACTTGGCCACATTGTTGGTGCATTCGAAAGTTAACTTTCTGGCAAACGGGATCAACTATCCCTAGGGCATTGCCAGTACTCCACTGATGCCCATGCCCTTCATATTGACTGCACCATTAAAATAAAGATTCCACCACCTCTCATTTCTGAGCTCCTTTGACTCTAAGTCGTCCATGGCGAATAGTATGTCATCATTTGAGAACCGAGTCTACAAGGGTTGGTATTCTAGCAAGGGTAAATCAGCCAAGTGGTCTGCTATGGCCTGCCCCTTCATCAATTTTTGTGTGACAAAAGTGATGTCGTACTGAGACAACAACACCTGTCACTTGACGTATCTGCCCACTAGTCCTGGCTTCTGAAACATATATTTCATCTGGTCATGGTAGCATAAAAGTAGGACTAGATACACCATCATGTAATGCCTTTGCCGTTGTGTGGCCTAGACAATGAAAAGGTAGACCTTTTCAATGGTGTTGTACTTGACTTCACAATCATTGAACTTCTTGCTTAGATAATAGACGGCTCACTCCTTGCACCTGATTCATCATGCTGACCCAAGAATGCGCCCATGGAATACTATGTCCTTGATAGATAGAGGAATAGTGGCCACCTTTGTACTAGTGGAACCAAAACTGGAGGTCTCTCTAAAAGTTGTTTGATCTTGTCAAAAGGTATTTGGCACTTCTCACTCCAACTGATCAGTGCATTCTTTCTCAGGAGCTTAAAGGTTGGCTTGCAGATCAATGTAAGCTTGACAATGAAACAGCTGATATATTGTAGTTGTCCCAATAATCCTTGGACTTCTTTTTCTGTGGTGGAGGGAGGCATGCCAATGATAGCTCTGGCTTTCCTAGGATCCACCTCGATTCTCCTCTGACTGATGATATAATGGAGGAGCTTTCTTGATAACACACCGAATACACATTTACTGGGGTTAAGACGGAGCTTATACTTTCACAGACGATCAAATAGTTTTCTTAGGCAGGTGAGATGGTCTTCAGGTTTCTTTAACTTGGCAATCATGTCATCCACATAGACCTCGACTTCTTGGTGCATGAGGTCATGGAAGAGTGCTGTCATCATCCTCTGATATGTAGCAACTGCATTATCCAACCACAATGGCATCACCTTGTACTAGAAGATTCCCTAGGGGGTGATAAATGACGTCTTCCTCATGTCTTCTTCTGCCATTTTAATTTGATTATAGCTTAAGAAACCGTCCATGAAGGATAGCATCTTATACCCTACGGTGTTGTCCACCAGGACGTCGATATGACGTAGTGGGAAGTCATCCTTCAGGCTCGCTTTGTTAAGGTCTCTATAATCTATGCACATGTGGACCCATTTGTCGATAAAAGACAATATTGAGAAAATCAACTTTATGCTGCTTCATGATTTCTTCCTTGAGCTTAAGTGGCCAATGTGATTGCTATCTTGTGAGTTTTTGTTTGACTGGCTTGACATTGGGCTTGAGTGGCAGTGTGTGCACAACTACCACGACATCTAGGCCGACTATGTCATCGTAACTCCAAGCAAAGACGTCTATGTAATTGTAGACAACCTGGTTTCTGTCCAATGTTGGCAGGAGGATTCGGCAAAGAGTGCAACTAGACGGCTGACATGGTCCTATCCCAATTCTCCAACCAAGCTCATAAACCTAGACCAACACAAAACCCTCTAATTACATTTAACTCCACTCATCCAACTAAGCCCAACACCTAAAACCCAGTCTGTGTGCTCTGGCCCAAGGACATGTGCAGCTCAATTGCGTGGCCCAAGCACGTCAGGGCCAGGGAAGAACGACAAGCGTCGCCTGACTAGTCGCTTTTGTCGTACAACCTCGTACCTCGTACAAGCGATGTTGCGCACGAAACCTTGACATGTCCCCGATGTGCCTGACACCTCCAGAGTTTTCCCACGCCCTGTCTCCACCATCACCCTACGCTGCTCGCCACTGCATGCCACCTCTGCAGCACATCAGTGAGCCACTCCCTGCAACCATACCCTGTCAACCTACCACACCAGGCGATCAACCAAAATCCCACTCAAGCCCTTCAACTAGGGGGAGAGAATTTGCTAGAGGAGAAAACCTTCAGGAACCCAGAGAGAGTTTCATCAGAGAATTGGAACCCAACCTATAAACTCCGACCAGCCTCTTTGCTTCCCCTTCCGGCAAGCTTCCCAGCATCCTCTTGCTTCTTCTTGAGCCATCTTCAGGCCATCACCAACCCCTCGTCGGCTGTCGAACCCTTCTCCAGGGTATGCCGCCTGCTGACACCGACGACTCACCATCAGCCATCGATAGGTAACATCACCTCCCTATTCCATCATAGGATAAATTAGGAGTATAAGTTTTATTTTCCATCATCGTTTCCTAGTGTTTTTTCCGACGTTTTGACGCATCTCGCACCTCACCCACCGTCATTGGACTCTAGACGCCGTCATCAGGCCACACTGGCTGCTGAATGTTCGGACCGACGTCCCGATGGCTGCCCTCTTCTCCCATCATTCCTCGGAGTGGCTGAGCCAACCTCCCAAGTCGGAAACCTCCAGTGGATGCTCGCTAGAGGAAGGTCGGCATTGGCGTCGGTGATAGGGATGGGGGGGAGAACCCACGGTTTTTCGATGCTCCCCTTGCATGTGTATCTCATCTTGGTAGTCTACCCGAGCTCCCAAACGACCCTCATTGTCCAGCGACGCTCCACTGCCTATAGAGGAGGCGATGAAGGAGGAAGTTATGGCCCCTGTTCCATCTACACGCCCCGATAGCGCGCCAACCATGCGTAGATTAGTTAGGGCCTGGACAGGGACAGACTCGACCAAGTCAAGGCCTCACCTTCCCTACTTAGGCCACATCTGCATTAGTGTTTCATCTAGCATTGTTTTACTCTCTGGTTCATTGGAACCTATTGTTTTTGTTTATTTAAGTGTTCCTACATATAGCGGTTTCTTGATTCTTAGCTCATATATGAACCTTAGCATGTTTTATTCACCTGCATCTTGATAGCCCTTCAATAGTAGTACATGTGTGCCGTGGATAAGGCAATGATGGAAAATGGCCATGACATCTCTGAGGATGCATGTTCAGAGTGTGCGTACGAGTGGCGTGTCGCTCATGCGTGTGTCATCTAGGGATGACATATTGCATAGCTTAGCCATGGGTCCCACCATGTTTCCACCTTATGTTTTGCTTTATGTTTCTTGTTTTGATTGTGCTTAATTTTTAGTTTGACTTGTTTCCTTAGCCATATAATCAATTTCTCTTGCATCATCCATATAACCCCATTAATTGGCATCTAAGTGCCCACATTTCCATGCACGCGAGCGAGATTCCGAGAAAGATCGATTCGTCGGGTGTGCGGGGGTGCCTAATCCCTCTCCTGTATGTAATAGGAGTCTTTACCCTTTCTCCGGTTCGTAATGATCCATGTGTCGAATCCTTTTAGCATGAGTCGTCTTTTATTCACTTTTGATTTTGAGTTTTTTTGGTTTTCCCGATACGATTTTCCTCGTCTTCCTATTTTGAATAGACTAGGTGGTGACTCCATGTTTTACCTTTATATCGCTTTCTGATGTTTTCGAGTCATTTTCCTGCCCTCGGAATCGTCGGATTCGCCGTAGCCCTACCAACTTCCATGCGGTCCCAATCGCACAAGAGTGCGGTTCCCCTTTGCCGGTATGGTCACAGGAACTGGCGACTCAGCTGGGGATAGGACAGACTCCGACTTTCTTTTTGGTTCTTTCTCATTTGCATGGTTTTTCTTGTAGGCACCTGATGCGATATGCCTTATGGATGATGTATGTTTTACCTCACACCAAGTTATCGTGTCCACATCACAATGCACATGCCATGATATATGCTTTATGATGTGTTGGATGTTTTTATTTCTCACTATCATGATGCACGACACTTGCACATGCCATGATCATGCCTTTTGCCTGTTGTTTGCTTGCTTACTTGCCTTACTTGTGTGTTTTCTTCCTTTTCTGCATTTGATATGATTAGGAGAGTAGAGACTTGTTTGTTTCCCCTTTCTGGTTTAAAATAAAACACACAAACTCAGAGAAGCAATAAATAAGGAAAACTAGAGACCAATTCGAACACTTTTCCCCTTTGGTTAATAAAACGCAACTAAAGACACAAAGCATACATGCATGATTGATCATATATGGGCATGCATTTTCTCTCCTTTAAGTCCACCTACAATCTACGAAGGCCAATTCCAGTTCTCTTGTCCTATTTCTTTGGCGTAGGATTTGATGCTGGGTTGTCCCCCCTTGTCCGAGGTCGTGTCGATGTTAGTAGAGGATACAACCCATGCTTTTGTAGGGTCGAGACTCCCAACGCACCACTGTTCCACAGCTTTGGCATGGGACAAAACCCTACTTTTTGCCTTGAGTCGGAGACCCCTTCACCCCAAGAGCATCTGGAGTAGACAGCCTCCTAAGAAACATTTAGACGGTGAGAGAGTGCATGCTAGTTGCATCCATGTGCATGTGTGCCATTCATACCACTTAATAAACATTGCATTGCTTATCCTCAAGTTTTAATACTTGCTCCTGCCTCTTTTTTCAACAGGTTTGCGCACGAGTCCTTTGACCAAAGCTTGAGCACCCCCTCTCTGCTCCCCTGTTGTGTAACACCCGTTCACAGCTCCCCTCCTAGCTTTTGTTGCTTCTGACGATAGCTCGTCATAGGATCCGCCCTTCCCTCAGCTATCGTAGCCCTATTCGCATTCGCTTACGTTCTGCCATGGCCCAACATGTCAATGAGCCTCTTTCTATTGTCACCTCCGAGGGTATCGTCACTTTGGCCTCCTCATCCCTTTTCCTGACTTCTTCAGCTGCCTCTTCACCCCATGTTAGCCTCTTCCAGGCCCATGGGCCTCCTCCCCTTTTGTGTCGAGACATTGGCAGACCCTGTCCGGTCTGAACCCTGTCACCAAGTTGGTTGCAGTGACCGCCACTTGAGCTTCGGAGTTGCTAGTGTCTCTCCTTCTACAGGGCCCATCTGTCTTAACGTCCCAGCCGGCTATTGTAGCCTCTTTTGTAGGAACCGTCCCTTCTGGACAGTCTGCTTCCCATTTGCCTTCTTCTGTGTTAGCTCTGCTGACGATCCCGTCCCTCGGTATTGCTACCGATGGGAGTCCAGTTGTGCAAGCCCAGTACTTCTTGGCCCTCGCCTAGAAGCTGTAGGGCATGGCACTCTCCCTGAACTCCACACTGCTCCTAGCTTCCTCTCCCCTTGAGGTCTTGCATCCCTTCGCTTTGGTGCTGCACTCTACACCCACTGCACCTCTCTGGTCGTCACCCCAGCTCCTCGCTAGTCAGGCAATGGGGGTGTCAATCCTGCATGCTTCACCTTCATCTCACTCTTCACAGCATGCATCTCTAGCACCTGGTGGCAAGCCTCACGGCCTGGCAGGAGCACAGCACTCTCCTATCCTACTGCCTGGATTTGCACCAGGATAGCAGCTGCCGCCCACAAACCTCGCACCACTCACAGCACAACATACTGCTAACCCTCCGTCTCTACATCAGACACAGGTTCCCCCATGCATCTCGCACCACACCATGCACCCACATAGGTATGCCGACCATCATGCCACGACACCAGGTGGTATGATGGTGGATCCGGAGGAGCACCTCAGTGCTACCCACACGGTATATGCGGTACCTACCCAGGCTGCGCCAATCACAACAGTAGTGACCCCAGATGCCCTCCTTTCCAAGATGGGTGATTTGGAAAGAACACTTCGACAAGTGCAGGGTGGGGACAGCCAATCTTTTCAATTTTGGGACCTCTACTATTTCCCAGAGGCAACTTTCCTGCATAATTTCCAAGTCCCAGACTTGGAAAATACAATGGAAAAGGCTGCCCAATCTCCCATTTGAGGGCATACTGCGGAGACCTCACTCAGCTTCAGGCTGTTGAAAGGTTGTTGATCTGCTTGTTCGAGAAGAGCCTCTCAGGTTCTACCTTGAAATGGTTCATTTCTTTGGACATGGCGACCATTCAGACTAGGAACGACCTAGCCTAGGCGTTCCTGGAATAGTATTCCTTCAACCTCGACCTAGTCCCCAAGAGGGAGGACTTGGCTGCCACCAAGCAAAAGCCCCTCTAGCCGTTTGGAGAGTACGTTGGGCGTTGGCGTGCCCTTGCCTCACAGGTCAAGGATAGATCCTCTGACGAGGAGTCTATTGAGATGATTATCAGTGGGGCACAGCCAACCACAGGAGCTCTTCTTAGCATCCAGCCAATCACCACTTTCTCCTCTCTGATTAGAGTCGACGCTCTCATGGAAGGCTCGCTACAAAGTGGCAGCTTCCCCACACTCACTACGTTCGCCAAGCAAGCAACCACCTCCAGCCACAACGCCGGCACTAGTAACAACAACAGCAACAACAACCACGGCTCCAGCTCCAGCTATTTGAAGAGGAGAGACCCTCCGAAGAACGCTATTGCGAACATTGGGTCCCCTGTCGTGCTTGTGAACGCGGTGGGCCTGTTGGCTCAAAATCAGATAGTTTATGCTCCAACACGTAGGACATCCCACACACCTCATATCACTACCACCGCTGAGCTAATGTATCCCATAGCATCGGCAAGGCACGGACAACACCCCCCATAGAGGAGGCCCCGATGACTCGATCGGGAATTCACCCCACTGGTCGAGCCATTGAGTGCCATCCTTCCCAAGGTGCAGTTGCTCCTCAGGTACCCAGACGTTCGTCCACCGCCCGAATCCATTGTTGGTGTGTTATAAAGTGAACTTGTACTACAATTACCATCGGGCCCCGAGGCACTCGGCGGACAACTGTTTCACTCTTCGGAATGCCATGCAGGACCTCATTGACCGCAAGATCATTGTCATCAACACTAAGGATGCAGGATCTACACCCACTCTAGCACAAGCAACAACACTAGCACGAGCATAGCCACACCCCATCATAGTCAGTCAGCCTCTCCATCAGCACCCCCATCCAAGAGCACCAAGGACCTCAGAGGTTCACTGCCTCTTTCCTGTCGAGTCCGGCTCTTCCCGGCTGGACCCAACTGGTCTTATCCACCTTGTTTCTGAACCGTTCCTGTCTTAGCGGTATCTTTCCTTCCTCCTCGGTTCAAAATCCGTCGTCGGCATGATTCACTTGACCGCCAGGATAGAGCACGCAGTCGCTTCGCCTACCATGCAATTTCCCTCAGCTCAACCCATTTGTCTAGAAGCCAGACCTCAACCAGCTCCTGGCCAACCTATCTAGTTAGCAACCTACTCCATCGTGCCTTCCACCAGCCAGCTAGTGGCCTAGCTAGAGTTGGCGGCTTGTACGCCCTTAGTCATCAATTTGACTAGGGATACCCACTAGGTACCCTATGACTATGCCGCAGAAATGTGTGCAGAAATCACACGGTCCAGATGGATGTATAGGCCCCCAACTTCAATCCCCAAGGCAAGCCACCCAGTACCACCTCCACCTCAGCAAACAAACTAGCCCCCTAAGCCCGACATTGAGGAAGCTACCCCTAAACCCACCACCAACACTGCCAATAAATCCCTGGACGATCTCGCCTCCCAGCTCAAGAAGGTCAAAGCCGATATATCCATTTGGGACCTCATCCATACCTCAGTTGAACACTGGGAGGCCTTCCTCAGAATATTCCAGGCAGCTCATGTATCTCCCACCATTGAGCCCACAACCCTTGAAAACATGGTAGGCATGATCGCAACGCCGTGGGTCATCTCCTTCTCGTCCCAGGAGTTGTCCTTGGCGGGAACCAACAGTTGTTCGTCACTGTGCAGTTTCAAAAGTTTCGAATCTCCTAGACAATGGTTGATAATGGCACAGGTCTAAACATCTGCCCCTTGCATACCGCGAGCAAAATCGAATTCAAAGCCGAGGACATCACGCCAGCTGTCAAAGGGATGACGTCTTTTGACAACATGCACCACGATACGTTGGGTGTTTTGGTCATTTCTCTAACTGTCGGTCTGGCTCAGTTTGACATCGAATTCTATGTTGTTGATCTCAAGCCTGCTTTCAATCTCTTGCTTGGGTGCCCTTGCCTGCAAAGCATCAAGTCATCCTGTCAACCTTGCACCGTATGATCAAGTTTTGCTATGGCGACGACATTGTTGTTGTCATAGCAGAGAACTTTGAGAAGGACGGGGTCGACGTGGTCTCTTCGGTCGATCTTCAGATTGTCCAATTTGATCCCAAGCTGTCGGATGTCCTTTGCCATGTTAACCGTTTCGAACTGGTCAATTTTGTTTCGGAATTCGAACGTGTTAACTCCTTGTCTGTTCATAGCCACCCTCAGTTGATGGTTGAGAACCTTTGTCATCGGTGGGGATACGAAAAGGGAGCACCACTTGGGCAATACGGTCAAGGGATATGGAGCCCGTTGAGGCATAGAAAAGAAGAGACCACGATGGACTTGGATACCAGGGACCATAGGGAGGCACGTGCGGGCACCGAAGGCTACTTATCCCTCGGGATTTGACTAACTTCGTTAGTGCAGGTGTGATGGACCCGAACAGGAATCCGTCCCCGATCCTTGCAGTGCAACAACAACACAGTCCAGTGGAAGACGTTGAGTGGGTCTGTATTGAGGATTACTACTCAGATGAAGATGCCTTGAGTACAGTTGAGCCAGGCCCCAGTGGCAGAATAGAGCAGCAACAGGTAGTAGTCCCAACATCCCCTTATCTAACTTTGCCATCCCCGGTAGCAGCAGTATCACAGTCACAGTCAGTTTCAATCACAACAACAGCAGCACCACAATTAGTCACAGTAACAGCAACACCACAGTCAGTCTCAGTCATAGCAGTGCCACAGTCAGTTGCAACACTAGTGCCACAGTTTCAGCTAACCACAGTAGCAACAACACCAACAGAGTTGCTAGGGGCAGCGGCAACCCTCATGTAGTAGTTTAGCAGTAGTAATATCCCAACCCTTCCGGTTCCCAGGTCTCTAGTGCAATCAGAATCATGCGCCTACTATGTAGACTTCTCCTCAGACAAGGAGGAGGGCGTGGCCATCGAGATCCACGTAGATGCAGTCCAAAATGACTTGAAAGTGCTATTCCAGGAACAACTAGTGGTCTTGGCTGAAGACGCAGCCGAAGAAGACAGGAATAGGAAAGGGAAAGCAGTCGTGTCAGAGCCAAAACTCGCCCCACCCTAGAATTACCAAGGTCCTCCAACAATCATGATTATGGAGGAAGATAGAACAGTCAAGACTAGACTAGAGGAGATGATCTCTGAGCAGCAGGGAGGTGGGTCAAGGTGGTATTTGCAGCACAAGCCTCACTTTGAGATAGGCGAGGATCAAAAAAAAAAGAAGACCTTAACGTAGGCTCCTCAGAGAGCCCATGGAGCTACCCCTAGAGCAATCACCAGTAAGACAACTGTCGAGGGAAACTATTGTAATAGTACAACAAACACAAAAAATTCAGAAAAAATACAAAAAAAAATTATTAGAACTACTGTAGAGGAGGGAGAAGAACAGGCCAGCACCGCATCATAGCAGAAAAGCGCAAGATCAGAGTCCGTGTGACCCTCCTCAAGCGTAAACAGGGGCAAGAGTCGGAGTAGATCTTCTCATTTGATGTCACCGACTCAACATTCCAAGAGGAAGTGTTATCAGAACTGATAGCGTACGGGGAGGAGGACGATACGGGTGTCGATGATTTAGAAGATGCGTAAGAATTCTATCCTCACGACGACGATCCAGAAGGTCTAAATTAGCACGTCGAGGAGGACATAGAGATGGTGAATATCGACGTGACTGGTGATGTTAAGGAGGTCCACATCAATGTTAGATTGTCACCACAGGCAAGGGCAGATTTTATCACGTTTCTAAAGGAGTACAGTGATCTTTTTGCCTAGAGTTATGACGATATGGTCGGACTAGATATTAAGGTGGTAGTGCACACTTTTTCGTTGAAGCCGGATGCCAGGCCAGTCAAGCAGAAACTTTGGAGATGGAACCCACAGTGGCTTCTCCAATTAAAAGAGGAAATCATGAGGCAACACTAAGTCAAATTCCTAAAAGTCGTCCTTTACCCAGAATGGCAAGCCAATGTAGTTCCAGTGCCAAAAAAGGACGGATGGGTTCGCATGTGCATTGACTATAAAGACCTCAACAAAGCGCGCCCAAAAGATGATTTCCCGCTACCTTACATTGATGTACTGGTGGACAACATCGCGGGGCACAAAATGTTATCATTTATGGACGGCTTCTCAGGCTACAATCAGATTAGAATGGCAGAAGAAGACATGGAGAAGACATCGTTCATCACCCCTTGGAGGCTCTTTTGCTACACGGTGATGCCGTTCAGACTCAAGAATGCCGGCGCTACGTACTAGAGGACAATGATAGCACTTTTTCATAACCTCATGCACCAAGACATCGAGGTGTATGTGGACAATATGATTGCCTAATCCAAAGAGTCTGATGACCATCTTGCCTGCCTGAGAAAGCTGTTTGATCGCCTACGATAGTTTAAGCTCTGGCTAAATCCCAGCAAATGTGTGTTTGGCGTGACATTAGGAAAGCTGTTGGGATATATAGTCAGTCGAAGGAAAATTGAGGTCAACCCTAATAAAGCCAAAGCCATTATCGAAATGCCACCTCCAGCCACAGAGAAGGACGTCCGAGGTTTGCTCAGGCACCACCAATACATCAGCTGATTCATTGCCCATCTCACTCCCATAAGTGAGCCAATCTTCAAGCTCCTGAGGAAAAATGCTCAGATCACCTGGAGTGTGGAGTGCCAAGCCACATTCGATAAGATCAAACAGCTGCTAGCCAAGCTTCCAATCCTAGTCCCCCCAACACCGGGACGACCACTCCTCCTCTACTTGTTGGTTACGCAGCACTCCATGGGTGTCGTATTGGGTTAGCACGATGAGACAGGCTGTAAAGAGAGGATAGTGTACTATCTGAGCAAGAAGTTCAACGATTGTGAAGCCAAGTGTGACCATGCCCGACCTGGAGGGAGGGGTGAAGGGAGGAGACCACAGCCATGCCATGATGGCGAAGGCGCAAGGATAGGATAAAAGAAAAAGAAAAGAAAAGGGAAGGAGTCGCCACCTAGTCTTTTAAGGGAAAGATGAGGAAAACCACAAAAGGATGAATGCATGGGATGCTGATGTGAAGGCTGGATATCTGCTAAC
>JAMKQA010063536.1:0-11166 GCA_024699735.1 Posidonia australis | reverse complement strand
CCATGCGTAACCAGAATCCTTACCCTTTCTCTGGCCCACATTCATTCTTGCATTATCCATTAGGCACAGATCACACATGCATCATTGCATCTTGTTTGTTTTCTGCCCTTTTTGGTGTTTTCTTGGTTTTCCTCGTCTTTCCATTAAATGACCAGGTGGCGACTCCTTTCCTTATCCTTTTGTTTTCCCTTTGGTGTTTCCAAGTCTTGTCTCTTCCTCCGGATTCACAATTTTCGCCGTGACTGTATCGGACCTCCCAGTGTGTTCCCACACACCGAAGTTAGGTTTTGGTGAACCGCGCCCAGGGGTTCCACCAGCATGGTCACAGGAACTGGCGACTCCGCTGGGGATTTTCGCCATAACTATATCGGACCTCCCGGTGTGTTCCCGCACACCGGAGTCAGGTTTTGGTGAACCACGCCCAGGGGTTCCACCGGCATGGTCACACCCTCCGGTCGGTAAGTCCGAAACATGTCATCTCTCAGTCGGTATGTCTGAAACTTACCTTATCACCTCTCAGTTAGTAAGTCCGAAACTTACCATGTCTCGGTCGGTAAGTCTAAAACTTGCCATATCACCTCTCTATCGGTAAGTTTGAAACTTGCCATCTCTCGATTGGTATGTTCGAATCTTGCCATATTCCCTCTGGTCAGTAAGTCCGAAACTTGCCATCTCTTGGTCGGTAAGTCTAAAACTTGCCTTATCACCTCTCGGTCGGTATGTCCAAAACTTGCCATCTCTCGGTCGGTAAATCTGAAACATGCCATATCACCTCTCGGTCGGTAAGTCTGAAACAGGACATCTCTCAATCGATAAGTCCGAAACTTGCCATATTCCCTGTAGTCGGTAAGTCCAAAATTTGTCATCTCTTGGTCGATAAGTCCAAAACTTGCCATCTCTTTGTCGGTATGTCTGATATTTGCCATCTCTTGGTTGATAAGTCTGAAATTTACCATGTCTTCTCCAATCGGTAAGTCCGAAACTTGTCATCTCTCGGTCGGTAATTTTGAAACTTGCCATATTCCCTCTCGGTCGGTAAGTTCGAAACTTGCCATCTCTCGGTCGGTAAGTCCAAAACTTACCATATCCTCTCTGGTCGATAAGTCTGAAGCTTACCATCCTTCGGTCGGCTGGTCTGAAACTTACCATGCCCCATTTGATTCTTGCTCAAAGAGTTTGGAATCGACAGTACCCCCTTTGGTTGTGTTAGACCAACCTCCTTCTTTGGGTTGGTACCTCGAACTGTCCAATTGACAACCGTCAATGCGTCTATCTTTTTGGTCAACAGGTCTGGTATCCTGTCATGCCCCCTTCTCTTGGCCTGGTAGCTCAAACTACCTGATTGACTACTGTTACATTGTCTATAGTGGGCTGATAACCCAAACTATCCAATTCACAAGTCTGATAACTTGAGCCATTTGATTCTTAGTGTGTCCTTTGAAAGCAATCATCTTCTCATCCAATTCTCATTTCCTTGTAAAAGGGGGCAGGGTGTCTTTGTCAACACTGAGCATCTGTCACTTTTCCATTCGTCCTCCGACCTTGCTAAGGGAGGGGCATCTGTAGACACACCATATGCTTGCAACTGAACCATGAACCTAAACCCTAAACTTAGCAAACCCTAATCCAAAACCCTAAACCTAGTCTAAATCCTAATCCAAGACCCTAAACTTAGCAAACCCTAAGCTAGACTAAACCCTAAGCTAGACTAACCCCTAACTTAAACCCTAAACCTAACTCTAAGCCATAATCCAAAACCCTAACAACCTAACCACTTCCCACTCCATCATAACAACCTCTAACCACCTAAACAAACCCTAACCACTTACCACTCAATCATAAGAACCTATAACAACCTCTAACCACCTAAACAAACCCTAACCACTTACCACTCAATCATAACAACCTATAACAACCTCTAACCACCTAAACAAACCCTAACCACTTCCCACTCGATCATAACAACCTCTAACCACCTAAACAAACCCTAAGCACTTCCCACTCCATCATAACAACCTATAATAACCTTTAACCACCTAAACAAACCTAACCACTACCCACTCCATCACAACAACCCATAACAATCTATACCAACCTTTAACCACCTAAACAACAAACCTAACCACTTCCCACTCCATTACAACAAACTATAACAATCTATACCAACCTCTAACCACCTAAACAAACCCTAACCACTTCCCACCTTCATCATAACAACCTATAACAACTTCTAACAATCTCTAAATACCTACAACAACCCATAACAAACTACCTATAATAACCCAAACAACCTAGCCATTTGCAAGCCTATAAATACCCCCATTTGCAAGAGAAAAAAGGGGAAAAAAGCTTGAAAAAAGGAGAGAGAAAAACTTAAAAAAAGAGAGAAAGCTTGAGAGGAGAGAAACCAGGGGAATTGCTCAGGCCAGTGCAACTAGGGCAACCAGAGGAAGTTCAGATCAATGTGGAGGCTCAGAGAGGAGGCAATTCAAAGCTCAGGCCAGCACCAGCCACCGTCTTTGGTGAGCTCCAGCGACCACAGGCAACCATATTCACTGCCAGCTTTGGTAAGGTTACTGATCGAGTTAATTTCGGTTGCATTTTGTTTTCTAGGTCCTCCTTCGTCTCCCTAAACTCATTCCAGAGGAGAATCGAGCTCCCTAGCCAGAAATGTGAATTTTATGGGTCATTGGACCCATTTTTCAGGTGAGAAGAGTGGGGGCGTAAGTCCATAGTGCATCCCGTGTCCTAGAGGTTAAGGATTGGCTAGGATCCCCTCCTTCTTGCTTCTCCGCCACTTCGGATGCCACGACAACCCTCTTAAAAGGCCTCCAGAAGGAGCTTGTCGGTTGCCGTCCACGCCATCATCAGAGAAGAAGGTAAATAGTGGAATTCGATCGACCATTTCACGAGGCACAGCTCATCCTTGAACAACAGAGGATCTCCTCCTACGTTCTCTCGAGCCATTGGAGGCACTAGATTGCCTTGCTACAGCCTCTGGACATGAGCTACAGCATCCGCCATCGCCATAGAAGACGACCGGTAGTGA
This sequence comes from Posidonia australis, assembly GCA_024699735.1. Lineage (NCBI taxonomy): Eukaryota > Viridiplantae > Streptophyta > Magnoliopsida > Alismatales > Posidoniaceae > Posidonia > Posidonia australis. The sequence goes on along the minus strand of JAMKQA010063536.1, from coordinate 8,117 downwards.
AGATCATCCGTGAATCTCACGCATCGCTACTTCCTCCTGTTTGATGGAAAATCCTCCTCTCCCTCCTTATGATCTTCCTGAAGTGTAATTCGACGCCTCAAAGCCTCGACCGCCTCCCACAGTCAACGTTGTCGAAGACAACACAAAGCTAGGTCCGAAGGGGAGTTCACGCTGTTGTTCATGCCTCCAAGAGCTGGAATTTCCTCCTCTCCACTCCATCAACCTTCCTAGACCCTTGGATCACTACTCTGCCGCCTCTAGTAACTCCTTATTCGGGCACATCGTCGGAATCGTGACGCCGGCGTGGGTGGTGGGAGGAGGCTTTTAGCCATTTGACGTCTGATCGGAGGCGATGGATCTCTTCCCCGTTCTTCCTTCTTACTTCCCTCGTTTTGGATGCTAGATCAGGCATCGGGGAAGCCTAGGATGGCATCCCAGAAGGACATTGCCAGCAAGATGCTGTCGTCGGCGACCATCGAATGTTTTTAAAAGCTTCTATAAAAGAAAACTCCATTCATTTTCTTTTGTTTGCATTTGAGTCCTCTCATCTTGCATATTAGCCCCTGCATTAATTTGTTAATCGTTTTCAATGTTTTTGTTTTGGTAAGTTTTCAATTTGGCCCCTACATTCCTTCTATAATCTTTTAGGTCCTTAAATCTTTGATAAAAAACCACTAATTTAATTTTCTTTCACCTTAAGCCCACTAATTTGCACATAAGACCCTACACTTTATTAAAATTGTTTAGAATGAATGATTTTCTGGCACAATTGCAAACCCAACCCTAGAAATTCATATTTTTATTCAGGGAGTGCATACATTTCATTTTTAAGCCTCGAATTTCTCCAAATTTACATTGAATGCTTACTTTTAGGGCACATTAGCGAATAAGACCCTAGAAACTCAAATTTTTATCCATGATGCACTAATTTGCACATTTAACCTTGAGTTTCATCAAAGTTACACTGAACACATATTTTGCTCGCAAATTTACAAATTAGACCCAAGGAATCCTAAATTTTACCAAAAATGCACAGTCTTGCACATTGAACCCGCAACTTCCTTAAAATTGCACAAAATGTGTTTTCTTTAACATTTTTGCTAGTTTAACCCTGGAAAATTCAGGCTTAACCTAAAAATGTGTAATTTTTGCATAGAGGCCGCTAGAAACTAACATATTTCTCTCATGCTTTTATTTGTACATTTTGTTTCCCTTTTTCATGCATACATTCTCATGCTTACTTTCTTGCACCTTGCCTGTGTTTCAAACTTATTTCAAGCTCAGTTCTCACATTATTTTCTGGATCTCTTATGATTTCATGATTCTATTTTGATTTGGATTTTCATCGCCCACGGGCATATATTAACAGGCTTGACAATGTCGACAATGACACGAATGAGAATTATTTTCTCCCATTTGATTTTCCCAGATTTCATAAGCTTCCACTGTTTTGCGTGATGCTTTTCAAGAATTTCTGATTTTTACGATTATCCTCATCATCCAAGGGCATACAGTAAAGTGGCATTTTCAATGCCTACATTGTCCCTTGGATTACTTTCTTTATCATTTTTTCTTTTATTCATTTCTTTTCTTTGGTTTTTCATGATTTCACATTCATTTTAGGCATATGCATTAAGAGTGTACAAGCATACACACCCTAGATCATTAACAAGCAGGAAACCTAGAAACCAATTTCTTCAGACGCACAAGGGTGCCTAACACCTTCCCCATGCGTTACAAGAATCCTTACCTTTTTCACTGGCCCGTAATGGCTAAGTGTTGCATCTATTTGGTACGGAGCATATTCACATTCATTTGCATTCTTCTCTTGTATTCATATGCATCATGGCTTTCCTCGTCTTTCCATTAAAAGAGTTGGTGGCAACTCCTTTTCTTATCTTTCGTGGTATTTTTGAGTCTAGTCTTCTTCTTCGGATTCACCATCTTCGCCGTGACCATATCAGGACTCCTCGTATGTTTCCACGCACTGTGGAGTCGTGCAGGGTTCCACTAGCATGGTCACAATATCTAGCTGGGAGATAGGAACTTTTAGGCCAGCTTGATTTTGATGGACATGCAAGATTATGATGTTATGCTGGGGATGAATTATCTGGTATAGCATTCAGCCGTGATAGATTGTGCTAAGAGAAGGGTTCTAACAGATTGTCCAGGCCAAGGCTGGTGTGTGGTACAAGGCAGCAGACTAGGTGAGCCTAGGATGGTGATATCTACTATCTAGACCTATCATCATCTAGAAAGAGGTAGTGTGGGCTATTTAGCTTGTGTGATTGTTTCTACTTCACCTGTGATTGAGATTCAGCATTTGCCGATGGTGTAGGAATATCCTGATGTCTTTCCAGAGGAATTGCTTGGTATGCCACTGCACAAGGAAGTGGAGTTTATGATTGATTTTGTGCCAAGATCAGGTCCTATTTCAAAAGCCATATATGATGGCACTTGCCAAATTGAGGGAGCTCTGGAATCAACTGTAGGAACTGATGGATAAGGGATTTATTCATCCCAGTGTTTCATCTTAGGGAGCACTAGTTTTGTTTGTTAAGAAGAAGGACGGTTCACTTCGGCTTTGCATAGACTACTGGATGTTAAACCAAATAACTGTCAAGAACAAGTATCCACTGCCTAGGATCGATGATTTGTTCGATCAATTATAGGGAGCATCGGTGTTTTCCAAGATAGATCTGAGATTCAGATAGCATTAGTTGTGGATCAATGAGCTAGATGTGTAGAAGAGAGCCTTTCGCACCCATTATGGACATTATGAGTTTTTGGTTATTCCATTCGGGTTGACGAATGCTCCGGCTGCCTTCATGAACCTGATGAATAGGGTGTTCAGGCCCTATTTTGACTAGTTTGTGGTCATCTTTGTGGATGACGTCCTAGTGTAATCTTTGAATATGTAGACCCACTAGAGACATTTGAGGATCGTACCAGAGACACTAAGATAGCATTAGCTATATGCTGTGTTCTCTAAGTGCAAGTTTTCGTTGGAGGAGGTGTCCTTCCTTGGTCATATCATCTCAGGAGAAGACATAAAGTTAGATCCAGCCAAAGTGGAGTAGTTGGGCCAGACCAAAGACAGTAGCTAAAATCAGAAGTTTCCTCGCCCGGGTAGGATATTATAGGAGATTTATTCAGATTTCTCCAAGATTGCTGCATCGTTAAACAAACTGACCTAAAATGAAGTGCACTTTGCCTGGAATTGGTAGTGTGAGGAGAACATCAATGAGTTGAAGGTTTGTCGGGTGTCTGCCCTAGTTTTGGCTCTGCCTTCTAAGAGTGGCGGTTTCACAGTCTACAGTGATGCTTGTGGGACTCACTTAGTGTGTGTATTGATGCAGCATGGTTGTGTGGTGCTGTATGCTCGCGCTAATTAAAAGATCATGAGACGAACTACCCCACCCATGATTTAGAAATGGTAGTAGTTGTGTTCACCTTGAAAATTTAGAGGCATTATCTGTATGGTGAACAGTTTGAGGTGTACATAGATCATAAGAGTCTGAAGTACATCTTCACTTAGAAGGATCTGTACCTGAGACAAAGGCGTTGGGTGGAATATATCAAAGATTATGACTTTAGACTGTCATACCATCTAGGGAAAGCAAATGTGGTTGCAGATGCTCTGAGTAGATGCATTCATGTTATGGCTAGCTTGATGATTCGTGAATGGAAATTGTTAGAAAGGTTAGTGGAGTGTAGACCTCGTAGACAGTCTCAGGGAGTTGCCATAGTTGTGTTGGCAAATTTGTCTGTTCTCCCAAGAATGACTAAGGCGATTGTCGCCGTCTAACAATATGATTCTTTTGTATCAAATATTTAGAAGAAGCTTTATTTTGAAATGTCCCTCACTTTTCAATTGGGGTAGACAATTATGACCTGAGGTTTTATGTGCCTCAAGTGGAGGAAATCAAGAATAGTTTACTTGATGAAGCTCATTGCTCCAGATACACTATTCATCCAGGAAGCACAAAGATGTATAAGGACCTAAAAAGGAATTTCTAATGGCCTAGGATGAAGAGAGAAATTGCTGAGTATGTGACGAAGTGTGCAACCTATCAGATGGTAAAGATAGAGCACTAAAAGACTGAAATGGCTTTGCAGCCTTTGGACATTCCAATGTGGAAATGGGAAAATGTGTCGATGGATTTTATGATGAGTTTGTCGACGACCCAAAGGATGAATGATATAGTTTGGGTGATTGTGGATCGCCTTACGAAATAGACACATTTCTTGCCAATGAGGGTGAATCTTCCCTTGGCAAAGCTGGCAGAGTTGTATGTTTCAAAGATTGTGACACTACATGGTGTCCTAGTGTCTATTGTATCTGATAGAGATACGAGATTCACATCGAGGTTTTGGGGAGCTTTACAGGAGGCTTTTGGTACAGTGTTTTTAGTATTGCCGTTCACCCCCAAATGGATGGCCAGACAGAGAGGACCATCAAGACACTACAGGACATGCTGAGGGCCTGTGCCTTGGACATTGGTGGTAGTTGGGAGGATCATCTACCTCAGATTGAATTTGCATATAGTAACAGTTACCATGCTAGTATTGACATGGCACTATATGATGCATTGTATGGCAAAGGAGTTATGCTGATAGGAGGCAGAGACCTATGGAATTCGAGGTAGGAGACTTTGTTTTCCTGAAGGTGTCACCAACAAAAGGAGTAATGTGATTCGGAAGGAGTGGAAAGTTGAGCCACAGATACAGTAGACTGTACTAGATTTTTCAAGAGGGTTGGTGAAGTGGCATACAGACTAGATCTACGTCCAGAGTTGGTTAATATACACCGCACCTTCCACGTGTCCATGCTGAGGACATGTTTGGCTGATGTGTCCCAAGTTATACTAGTGCAGCTAGAGGAGCTACAAGAGGACCTATCTATCGTTGAAAATATAGTTCATATATTGGACAGGAAAGAGAAAGTCCTTAGGAATAAAGTGATTCCATTGGTATTGATCTAGTGCAACACCATAGTATAGAGGAGGCAACCTAGGAATGTATGGTCAACATCTAGAGACACTACCCCTACTTGTTTTATTAGAGTTGAATTTCGGGGACGAAATTCTTTTAAGGGGGTAGAATGTGGTACCTGGGCCTGATTATCCATTTTTAATTTTAAACCATGTAATTAATTGTAATATTGTATAAATGGTTTATTAATGGATAAACTGTTGTTTCTTGTGTGTGTGTGGAGGTTTGTTGGCCTTCTTGTGCACCTATTTGTGTTGTGGGACCAATGTGAAGTTCGTTTGAGGATGCATAGTTGCCTCGATTTACGTGCTTGTCTTTTTCCTTTTCTTTCTTTCCTTTCTCTCTCTTTCCCTCACAAGTCTCCATCTTCTTCTTCACCTTTCCTCTTCTTCTCTTGCGAACCCGTGCCTCCACAGCTCGGCCCATGTCATCCTGTCCCCTTCGACATAAGGGTGATGGGATCGAAGGCAAGCGTGATGCAGGGAGGAGGGGAAGATAAAGATGGTTGGAGCGTAGAGGAAGTGAAGCGAGTCAAGTAGGAGGAAGGAGAGAACCAGTGTGTCTGGGAAAGAAAGTGAGGTCGGAGGTGTGTGCCGTCGAGGAGAGGTCGCTGGAGTGCCACGAGAAGTACGCGATCCCTTTTCCTCTCTAGTTTTGCATTTTTAGCTTAATGAGCATAGTGCATGAAAATGATGAATAAAACATGATAAATAATGGAAAAATGATTGAAATGTATGGAATGGAATGTATGAGGTGTTCATGTCGAAATCATACAGTTAGGATGAATGTTGTGAATTTATTAGAGTTTTAGGCATGCATGCTATAGTGACTTGAAATGAGTTTTATGCCTTGATGATTTTATTGTGAATGGTATGCTTAATGAATTGATGAATGGTTTGAGGGGTTTTGAAGTAGACTCAAGGTTCTACACCCTATGTTTTATTTGTGTTTTATGATGTATGTTTGTTGGGTCCACTAGAGGTTCCAATTCTGGCGAACGTTTGGGTCTAGAACATGGGGAGTATACTGGACATGGGGATTTCGGCATGCCGAATTGGGTTAAGCATACAGATTTCCTGTTAGTATGCCACTAGGTCCATACTTTCGATGGACCGAAAACACTCGGTCGACCAAAATGATTCAGTATATCGAATCAGAGATTTTCAGTGTATCGAACATGGTTTGGTCTATTGAATTTGACCCCTGGCCCATATGAATAAATGCGTATGGATAATGGAAATAAATGGTTTTTGGTGGATAATGAGCATGTGTTAATGATGCTTTCCCCCTGTAAATGACATGGACAAACATAGAATTTAAATAAATAAATTTGAGAATAGTTTTGGGTTTTAAGCCCTAAGAATGGAAGAAATTGATTGAATGTGTGGTTTAATGTAGTTTTTGGGCATGAGACCCAATTGTGGTTTTAAACACATGGTATTGGAATGATATGTGTTAGGACCCCAATTGAGGGTCAAGTGTTGCATGGAAAAGATTCATGTAATGAAAGGATAAGATGAAAATAGTTTAAAAGGAAAACCCAAGAATTTTTTAATAAAATAAAGAAATAATCATGTGTTATGGAACCATGAGGGGTTGGTGTCGACAATGTGGTAGGAGAATGATAATCCATGAAAACCAATTGTCAGAGACGACCTTGGTTGCCAGTGTGGGACCATGAGGGGTTGGTGTCGGTAATTTTTTAAGATATCAATTGTCAGATATGACCATTGTCATTGAGCTTGAGACGGTGTAGGCTGAGCTTGGTATATGAAGTAGGTGTTCGGGTCACCGAAGGGACGTCAAGTGTTTGGCATATGAAAATAAATTGAGGCCAGTTGGCTGGGGTGGTGTCCTCCCGCATGGGGAACTTCACCATGGTAGTGCAGGGTCATAGGGGAAATGGTGTCCTCACCTACTACTAGTGTGCCTGGTTACCCCTTATCATGGTAACATCAATAAGAAAAGTGGAAATTAATAAGAAAGGTATTTCGATTTGTGAAATTAAAAGGTGTGGATTGGCTAGGATTGGACCTAAGTTTGGTCTTAAAAACCTAGTAGCAAAAAAAGAATTCTGTTTTAGCAAGTTATCAGCCATTGTTTGTGGTTTTGGTTGTGAGTCCTGTGAGTAATTGTGTTTTAGCTGGACATGGTCGAGAATGTGGATTTCTCGGAATAAGGCATAAAAAGAAAAGAAATGTGAGTTTTAGGAAAGAGCATTGTTTTAGAAACAAATTTCCAATTGTATTAAAGAAAAAGAGAAATGATATTTTGAAATGGATTTTAAAAGAAAATCATGTTTTATAATTAAAAAGCTGTGTTTTTATGGTTTTGTTGAGTTTTGTTGTGTGTGTATTTGGGATGCGTACTTGGTGACTTAGATGTCACTCATGCGTGCTTTGTTTGGTTTTCAGGTGTAGGTTGGAGTGTAGTCTAGTTCCAGTGCTTGGGTAGGAGCTTATAACTGCACATTATTCCTAGAGGTGAGCCTTAGTTAGTTGCAGTTATTTAATTATTACTATAATTAGTGTAACTACTTATGATACTATGATATAGGTAACGTACCCAAGTTTGGGGCATTACAGGAGAAGACCGTCTTTACAATGAAGGGACCGTGCCAGTTGGGCCAAAATTTACCACAGGTGTTGGGGAGATGGATAGTGTAGTGGACTAGATCCCCTTGTGCAAAAGCCCTTGGTCGGACCTTCATCTGGTATTATGGAGCTATGCGTTTCTGGTAGCATTGTGCATGGTGCATGGCTTGCAATCTGTGCTCATTAATTAAGTTCAACTGTGCAAGGTGATCTTCTATCCACTCAGCTTCTTCAAGCTCTACTTCTTTCAACACTCTGAGGGAGGGAAGCTCTACTTCATCGGGTAACACCGCCTCCATGCTGTAGACCAACGAATAAGAAGTTGCTCCTGTAGATGCTCAAACTGCAATTCTGTAGGCCCACAAGGCATATGGGAGTCTCTTGTGTTGGAAAAATCTATTAATACGTTTTGATGATAAACAAATGAAATGTGATTAAATGTTAAATAATCACTTAAGAAAATATGACAAGCAGTTATTAAAGCAAAATATTCAATTATATATACTTGTGGACTTACATGCTTTGATA